>JBBDHG010000065.1:0-145000 GCA_037951165.1 Lophius americanus | reverse complement strand
AAGATGCTCGAAGATAAAGCTCCGAGGTCGAAGCTGGGTCAGAGAGGTTCGTCGTTCTCCATTGACAATTTGCTTGGGACTAGAAATAGGAAGGATTCTCCGGAGCGGACAAAGAGTTTCAGATTTACCGTTCACAGCCCGGTGGTCTGTCCGGGACCGGAGACGAACCACTGCGAAGTGGTGAACTGGAGCTGGACACCATCAAACCCAGAGCACGGCACCTCGAGAAGTGAGTGGCTCTGTATGCATCCCAAACTTTTAATATTGCTATCGTGGGTGGATTTCGGCTAACGGTGTTGGATCGTGATTAAAAATAAAAAGACTCCAAAACCTGTATTTAAACGCATTTTTACGAAAACCTCCCAAATCCGTGCGTAAAAGTCATGGATTCTGGTTTCCACGAGGAAACAAGGAGCTTTTATGTCCATTACCCTTTCCTCCCTGTATATAAAACACAAAATGATCCTGATAGAACACGTCTAAGACACACACACACACACACACACACACACACACACATCTCACCGATGCTTGAAACGGAACAGCAGCGGAAAAGCCGCTGGAGCGTGAATTTACGCGCTATTGGAACAAAATGCGAAAAGAGTCTATCGTTGGGTTTTAATGAGCAGAAATGGAAGTTAGGGTTTTATTTTTCTCACGTTCCCTGCAGATCCACCGACGAGCTCCCAGTTCTCCCCGTCTTTAACGAGGCGGGCGGAGGAGAGCGACGCGCCGGAGGAGGAGAGGGGGGATGAGAGTCTGACGGATGACAGGGAGGAGGAAGACGCGCGCTCCTCTTACTTCTCTCAGGAGGAAGGTTGTGATACAGGTGAGAATAAAGTCATGCATGGCAAAGGTCCCGCAGGTGTTGTGCGCAAGACTCTGCGTGCGTTCTTCTCCTTTCTGCAGGCGGTGTTGTTGTTGTTGTTGTTGTTGTTTACCTCATCCAGATCGTAAAATGTGAAAAGCATGATTTTAACCCATAAGAAAACCAGGTGACACGAGTGGCACAACCCGTTACGATGGTGTGGAACAGCTCCAAATACAGCTTTATCCTTGGTTTTCACTCATTAAGGGCCTGTAAGTGATCATTTCTTGTTTTTAAAGATAAGTTCCAAACAATTTAATAGTTATAAAGATTTAAAAGCACGTGTTATGACGTCACAACTCCTTTTTAACAGATCAATATAGAGGTCTTAAAAAAGTTATATGAAAACCAATGGTGCATGTTAAGGATGAGTGGAATTCCAAATATTACGTAAAAAAAAAGGTTTTAAAGAAAATAAATATAATCTGATTATTTTCAAAACAGGGAAAAATGACAGTGAAGCCAGATTTGTTCCGTTTAGCCGCTTTAATCAATCATCAACCATTTTTATTTAAGCAGAAATGGGTCTGGAAAGGTGAAGGATATGTTTTTTGTTTTATTTGGAGGTTTGTTTACATGAATTATTAAGAGTTATTATATTAGTCAGGGGTTCAGATGAGAAAATCCTTTCCACTGAGGGTCAATTTTGTTAAAAACAGAAAATATTTTCTACCAAACAAGAACATTTGTTTATGTTACTCACTATAATATCCACAGTTAAGTGAAGTTTGGGTGTTGTGGAGCCTTTCTCTTTATTTTTTGGATTGATTCAACATAATAAATCTGTCATGAATATTTCAGCATTAATCCAGGCTTTGCTCAGCAGATGTATTTTTACATTACTGAATAACTGGCTTGCAAAATAAAGCAAAACATGTCTTCATATTATCTTATTACTGCTGTTAGTGACAATAATCCATCATCTGTCAAATGGGGTTAAATACTTTCAAGGACTGCTAAATATAATCAAAATTAAATGAAAAACCTGCGATTTCCCACTTTTAATGGCTAGTTTTTGTAGCTGTAGCTCAAAGGTCGTGTAATAAAATGATATTTCATGAGGAAATATCATTTGTGAATCATTTTTGTCACTATTAGCACACCCTGCTATCTAGCCGTGATTTGAATCTGACTATTTTACACTCCTTCAATTGTCATGATACACATTCTCAGATGACTTTCATAAGAGATGCAGTGTTTAGCAGTGCTGCCTCACACGTAGAAGGTTCTGTGGTCGGGTGCAGACCTGTGGCTTTGTGAGAAGTTTGCAGGTTCTGATGTCCGAGCGGGTCTCCTTCGGGTGCTCCTGCTTTCTCCCCCTGTCCAAAAATATGCAATATACGTGAATTGGTGCCTGTAAACTACCCATATATGTGGATCTAAGCATGGATTTCTATTTTTGCGGCCCTGTGATGAAGAAGGTAAGAACCATTCTGGCCCACTGTCAGCTGGGATAGGCTCCAGACCCTCCCTGTAAAAGAGTTGAAGGAAATGGATGGATAGACTCAGTAGACCTTAAAGCTGAAACTTTGCATTCCATGATATTGAAGCTTCCCAGATAAACTTCATCAGATCTTCCCACCTTCTCTTCTCAGGTGACATGAAAGTAGCGAGGAAGAAAAAGACCCGCACCGTCTTCAGTCGCAGTCAAGTCTTCCAGCTGGAGTCCACGTTCGACTTGAAGCGCTACCTGAGCAGCTCGGAGCGAGCCGGGCTGGCCGCCTCGCTGCAGCTCACCGAGACCCAGGTGAAGATCTGGTTCCAGAACCGCAGGAACAAGTGGAAGCGGCAGATAGCCGCAGACATGGAGGCCGGCAGCCCCGCCGTCGGCTACGGCGCCCAGAGGGTCATCAGGGTTCCTGTGCTGTATCATGAGCGGGTCGCCACGCCTGTGACTTTGACCAGCCTGCCTCAACTGTCGCCGCCGATGTTCGGCTTCTCCAACCCCATCAGCTATCCATTGACTTCCCACTTCACCCACCCGCTGTCGTTCATGACACCACAGATGGCCGGACTGGTGTGACCTCACACACTGAGCATACGCGGGGCTCCTTTGACACTATTTAATCACAAGACGCTGCAGAACTATTGCTTTTAATTCAAATCAAGATGATGATAAAGTCGGTTCATTTTGTGTTTAACTGGTTTTCTAGAAACATCCCAACAAAAGCAGGTAGTTTTAGATTAAAGGTGGATTATTTCATCCATAGTAAGACCGCCATGATCCTCCAATGGCTGCTTTTACAATCAAGACCATTTCTCCCCATGACCAGTTTTTAGACCAGCTTAACTCATTTTGAGATTCAGTGCGAGATGAAGTGACTGGAGGGGGATGTTTTCGGCTCTTTGACACTTTAATGTCCTGCTCATGTGTTAAGTCCAGCTCATTTTGAGTCATTGAACCCGTTTGTAATAATATGACCCAGTGGCTGCATGTATATGCTAAAGAGGAAGGGACCAAGGGTGGAGCCCTGGGGGACGCCACACGTCAACTGGGCTACCAATGAAGGCATAAACTAGTGATAAAGTCCTACACCTTAAAAAAAAAGACGTAGTAAAGACTAAATTGGACTACTTATGTTGTCTTAAGATCTTTACATATACTAAAAACTTAAAAATTTGAATTTTTGCACAAATTTCAAACAATAAAGCTCACGCAGCAATGAATGCGTTTTGCCAACATAAATGATCTATTGAGGCCAACTTTACGCAACTATTGTAACTCATTTTTGCGCAGTTTTTTATTTGATTGAATCTTTTCTATTCTGTTTTTGTTAAGATCCTATTTAGGCCAACAATTTCAAGTTTTTCTTTTTACAGTGTATTTGATTAATATGATGTTTTTTATGTTGTTTCTTTTAGCATATTAAAGCTACTTACTAAACAGAATCATATAACTTGATACAACCAAAGAAAAGTCTAATAATAGTCAAATAGTTTCCTAAAAAAACTATGTTTTACCAGAAGGTTAATCAGCTAATCTAATAAAACTGACCCTTTGTTCTCATTATACAAAATTTAAATACTTTTTAAAAACATGCTAACCGAATGATTTCTCATTTTAAGTTCAATTTTTGGTGTCTTTGGGGTATTAAATGAATAAATACCCCCAAAGAAATAAAAGAAATTCAAAGACATAATTTTTTTCCAAAAATGTCTTTTTCTCGGTGAGAACACCGAAGGATCAAGCTGCTCCTCGGAAAAACAGGCCTCAAGTGCAGCTCTGCTTTGAGCAGACTTTTCATAGAAGTGGCCTGGATGAGCTGCACATATGGGACTAAATATAGGTCCATTCCAGCTTGGGAAACAAAGCCGCTGCGAAGCCATGACAAATATCCTGCATGACAAATTCAAGATTGTGAAAGAAATATCAACACCCAAGTCAAAGAAAACAGATGTTTGAGTACAGATTAGAAGCAGGAAACTCAAAAGTTTCCCAGACTGGTGATGCGAAGACACAGTCCAGCTCCAAGTATGCTTTCACAGTACAATCTGAGCCAATATGTGATCATTGAATTATCCATTGAAATATTAGCTCATCGTTTTACACACCCACAACCCAGAGTTTCTCATGCAGAGGTTCGAGTTCCGAGTCATTTTGACCCTCTTATAGAGACTGCACATCATTTGGGGGAATATTATGCAATGGAGAGTATCCTCATAGCTGAAAACAAAGAATGGAAACGTAAACAACATGTTTGTTTTAGACAGCTGTCAGCACATTATTAACTTTTATTCTTTGACTCGTTTTTATTTAAAGTCATTTTACTATTTTTACACCAATTTATTATTGTGTGAATAAAATATATGCACCATATTTATGTTGTGGTCTCCTTGTTTGTCGATGATGCATTTTCCTACTATTTGCAGAAAGAACGTGTGATGTCTTAAAGTTCGGAGAAAAAAGTCAAATGTGTGGAAGAGTTTATAAATTCGGGTATTTTCCCTCGTGCAGGAGCTGAAATTGTGTTTTTAAGCTTATAACTCACGAGTCCAGTCCGCGTCTCCTGGAGCCGAATAAAAAAAGATTCAACATTTGCCTTTTGCATCCCATGACCCACTTTGGATACCGAGCCACCCCGCCGTGACGCTGACTCCGGCTCCGACCGGAGCTCGGCGGCGCGTCACGAGAGCATAAATTTCGATGACAGAAAGAGTGTTTAAAGCTACAATATGGCAGCCAGATGTAAATCTGCATACCGCCCTCATCTGCCCCACAACCTCACCAATCAAAAGCTCCTAAACCACAGTCTTCCGGGTCGTTGAAGAGCGTCGCCTCGGCTCCTCCGCGCGCTAGACGCAACCGAGGAGCGATGGTGCACGGAGCGTGCGGAGGCGCGCCAGTGTTTGCGGGATTCTCACAGGACCTAATGAAATGCCGGGGAATATGAGCAAAGAGGATGCCCCGAACCGGGTCGCTTCTTTGACCTTCACTATTGACAACATCCTCAACCTGAAGCAGCGGGACGTGGGGGACGCCGACGGGCCGAAGGAGCAGGAGCAGAGGGAGCGCGGATGCAAGAGGCGCTGCGAGGAGGTGTGGGACGTCCGGAGGAGGTGTGACAGCGGATCGGCGGAGACAGGTAACCCCGGGCAAGAGAAACTTGTGAGAGGATGAACAGACTTAGTTGCAGCGATTATTACATTTTATTTATTTTTTGAAGGGAAGCTGTTGGGACAAAAAAAACTGACGCGTGATTTGAAGATGGCGGATGGGTTTTATTAGTTAGGAAAAGAAAGAAAAAGAAGTGTGTCAGGTTGTTTTGACGCTGCATCAAAGAACGTTGTGTCGCTTCCCTTCGCAGTGCAAACGAAGTCCAGAATCCATCCAGCGGATTGCGGGGAAAACGCGGCGCCGCTGACGGCGGGCTCCCGCCCCGGGGCGCGGGGGGCGCTCCCCGCCGAGGACGCGTCCGTCCAGCCGCTGCAGCTCCATCCCAACTCCACGGACTCTAAATCCACGGTGAAGAAGAAAACGCGCACCATCTTCTCCAAGAGACAGATCTTCCAGCTGGAGGCCACGTTCGACATGAAGCGGTACCTGAGCAGCTCGGAGAGATCGTGTCTGGCCAACTCCCTGCAGCTCACCGAGACCCAGGTCAAAATCTGGTTCCAGAACCGCCGCAACAAACTCAAGAGACAGCTATCCACGGACATGGAGGGCCCGCTGGCTGCAGATCACCTCTCTGAGGCGGGGAAAAACGTGCAATTACCAATTTTTTACAAGGACAGCAGCCTGCTGGGTGGATGTTTGTTACCGATGCCTTTCCCGGTCGTTTATCCCGCCGCGAACGCGGCGCCGTACATCTACTTCTCCAACACTGGCAAATATTTCGGCCTGTTTGACTCAGACTGATGTTTTTTTCCTCTGTGTGTTTGGGATGGGATTGTGTGGACAGTCACTTAAATTTCAACTTTTTAGAAGAAAAAGAAAAAATACATATAGCAGCTTTGATGTCAGCGAATCGACTAATCCACGTGCATGTGACACTTTTATGTCCCTCTTGGTATTATTATTACGATTATTATTATTATATTAAATAATAATAAGTCAGACATGGCGCATGCATTGAAAGTTCCTCTGGGCAGTTTTTATTCACGTCTTCTGAATGTAGACTACGTTAAAGTTGAAGTGACGTAGGCGCAATAATTTGTCTTTTTTTTTTTTGCAATTGTTTTTTGGGACTTTTAAAGAAGTTTCTTTTGAAAAAAACATTTTAATTTATATGGCCTTATTATTATCACTAATATTGGCCTATATAATGTTATCATTATTACTGATTACTGATTATTTTTTACCCCTTCAAGTGGCAGACTGTGGATACAGTTAGTATATCATGACTATGGCGACTTTTGCAATAAAATGTGATATATTTTCAATTTCAGTGGACTGCTTTTACTCAAGGTATACTCCGACCAAGAGCTTTCTAACAAATTTAAAAGATATTATGAACTTTTTTTTTTTTTCGTTTTATAATTTTTGAACACATGTAAATAATTTATAATCGCTACTTAAATCTTGATGGAGCAAAATTCTTATTATTATAATTATTATCGTTATTATTTTTATTATTATTGTTATTAGTGATCATTATTGCCTGAATAAATAATCTTGATAATCGTAACCATCATCATCTCCACAAGCTGCGACTCCTCAAAGTCGTAGTTTCAAAGTTTTACGGCCGGATTTTATACATTTCTTATTAAAAAGTTTTTTAAACAGTGTTTTAAACATCAAACTTCAGGTTTTCAGGTTTGAATCATGTGTTAAAGAGGATTTATTTTATTTTTTTAATGGTTGAATTATCACGTTAATGGGAATGGGATGTGGGATTAGTGGGTTTTGTCCTTTATGGTTAGGGTTAGTAATAACACTATAATAAATGAAAATGGTTTTAAAAAGTGAAAAACACACATTCTTTAACTTTAAACTAAGGAATTATTAGATAAGGATAGATCTGGTTTGTTACTGGGGAGGGAAAAGTAATCTCTGAATATGTCAAATCTGTTAACCCATGGAGTATGTGAATAAATATATAAACATAAACATGTACCCACCATCAGATTGAGTAATATTTGTAGTGTTTTATACATTTGGTGCCATAAAATATAAGCCAAACTCAAGAATATCACCTTACCTAGAGGAAATTGGAGTATAAAAACTAAACCTATTTTTCGACTATTTGGTATTTATTTGATTGTATTAAAGAAACACTAGAAGAGAAATAATATCCCAGATCACAAAATGTTCCTTCACACCAGGACTTACTGCTTTTTAGAGTTCTTCTAAACACAGTATTGATCAAAAAACAGTTTATAATTCAGATTTAACTTTACAAATCATTGTTTTATATTCACATAACAAAGAAAATGTGGAGACCAGGCTATTTGGAACTAAATGTTAAAGTTATGATGAGACTGACTAAAAGCCTTTTATAATTAAAAAAAAAAAAAGTTTTTTCAGATTCCTTGTGGGTCATGTAGAACTTTATGAAAAAAAGGAACTACAATAACGCAGAGATAATAAACATTACGTCACGAAGGCTGGCTGTGAACCAGTGAACACATCAGTTTGTGTAGCAGACGTACATTTTCACACCTCATAAGCAAACACACACACGGAGGTGATGCTGGGAGTCGTGATAAATGTGTCACCAGTCCACAGAGTCTCATCTTGAAGAAGAGAAACTCTTCACCCGAGGACTGAAAATCTACAAATCAGAGAGTCCCAAGAAGTATTTTAATAACACTTTGACACTTTCCTCCACTATTAGTTTTATGTGCTCAAATGTCTCTGGGTGACCCACCTCTCGCTGCAGAGAGAGCTGGGTGTTTTTAGGTGGACTCTCATCACTGCCTCAGAAGAGATCTTTCCTAAAGGGCCCAGCGAGCTGCACTTACCCACTATTTCCGGGTCACTTAGCCGTTCAGCGCCGGAGCCTCTCTGCCTGTCACAGCCATTCAGGCCCCGTCACCGTTAACCTGTTCACTCAACCACTGCGTCTGCCTGCAAGTCTGTTGTTTTCTCTACAAGCTCCTGGTCTACCTTTAGTCTGCACGCTGATTTGTCCTGCATCTCATTATTCACACATTTACTGTGAATATGGAAGTGCTGATTCATTTTAAAAGATGACTTCAACTGGTAGCATGCATCTACATCAAGCTTTGTTCAAATTAAATAGATAAAATAGACTCACTGATAGTACTTAGCGTTCTTTAAAGACGATTCTTTTCAATAATTCTCAGTTGGTGAAAGAAATGAATTTTTGTTGCTCAAGTTTAGAAACATATTTATGATTTTTGTGTATGAATCGCAAAAGAGAAAAAAAGAGTGAAACAGCAATTTCACATTAAAATTATTTTTTTATTGATCGTCATGATGAATATTTGTAAAATAAAGGTTATTTATCAGCTAAAAACGATGTTGGTAAAGCCATAAGTCTGAAGATTAGACTTCAGTTAAATACCCAGAAAGTTAGGAGGACACCGCACGTAATAAACGTGTAATAAACGTGTAATAAACGTGTAATACACGTGTAATAAACGTGTAATAAACTAAAGTTTAACCACATAGTAGTTTGATGCTAATACAACTGCATTAAATGTTTGAAAAGTGATTCCAGATGTTTTATTTTTTAACCTATTTTAGGGTCATTAAAGGCCAGAACAAACTATTTCTATTTCAGGATTGAAAAGGAACGGAAGGATTTTTGTGTGCGTGTGTGTGTGTGTGTGTGTGTGAGTGTGTGTGTGTGTGTGTGTGTGTTTGCGTGATGTGCAAAGCACAAGAACACACTTTTTACGCATCGTTATTCTTATTCCTCATATTATTAATCGTATCATATCTCTTCCGTACACTCTTATAAGTTGAAACTTATTTACTCAGCACATAATCAAAGTCTGGAAGTAGAGACTTCTTTTTTTCGCTTTTTGTGAAAAATGTCCTTTAAGAGGAAATGGAACATTGAGGTAACTGGAGCTCAAAACTCTAAAGTCTAAAGTCTAAACTCTCTTTAGACTCATGTTGCCTCACAATTACTCAACATAGAAACATGATTAAAGGTTTTTATGATGCCTATACTATTTGTTGTTTTTTAAATGGGCTTATAAATAAAGTTGAGTTGAGTTGAGAGACTTTAGGTCATGTGATTCCAGAACTATTCTGGAATATATTGATATCTTTAAACCAACTCTCTGTCGGTGTTTTGGTTGATTTTGAGTCGATTTTCAATGTAATCGTTGGAGAGGACAAGAGTTTGCAAAATTATTTTGAAAATGTCCTTTTAAATTGTTTTCACTCCCTCAAGTTTTAGTCGACATCTTCACATCTTCTGTATTTTTCCCCGGGAAGTTGGTGCTGGGGCTGCTGCTGTTAATCTGGGAGTGAGCAGATGTACTCATGAGGCTCAGGGAGCAACAGGACCTCAAACTAACCGCCTGATGAACACCGTCTTATTCTCCCATTTCACATTAGGATTTTGAGATCTGAAAGGTTTCATTATAAAACGACGTCTCTCATGAAATTTAATGCTGTGTGAAAATCCCGGTAAAGTTTCTTCTCGTTCTGCATTCAAGCTTTGATCGCTAGATTAGACGATTTAGCGTCCGTTAAGATTCAATTATTGACTATTACTATTAAGTAGCAGACATTTTGAGTAGTACGTGGTTGATTCTGAACTCTGGAAAGCGGCTGTGTGACTATTAGACATTTTATATCGAACTATCATTCCTAACGTTAAATGAGAAAAGATATATATTATTTTTTTAGGGCGGGGTTTATTTATGTGAACAGTTTAACGACTACATTCAAACTTTTTTGTGCTTCTGCCACCACCAAGCAGGTGATTTTTTTTTTAACCCCCAAATGGATTTGATTTTCCATTGGCGAGATTATTCCTGAAGTCATGATGTTGGCGATGTTGTTTTTTTGTTTTTGTAGAATAAGGGGAACAATTCAAAAAACAAAATATAAGTTTGGCGGTGATCTGAATGAGTACAGGCTTGGAATACATAATTCACATAATTCACTGCCTGTGTAGGAGGTTTATGATGGAGATGAGAGTGAAGAAGAGCTGCACCTGCAGCCTCCCTGACAGCAGACGCCGCTGGACTCCATTACATTTCTGTTTAGAAAATCAAAGTGTGCCACGGCCACAAATTTCATTAGGAAGTGAGCTTTCAGGGGAAACTTCATGGGGAAGACTGTGCAAGTAGTGTGTGTGTGTGTGTGTGTGTGTGTGTGTGTGTGTGTGTGTGTGTGTGTGTGTGTGTGCGTGTGTGTGTGTGTGCGTGTGCGTAAGCGCGTGTGTTGACTATTATTGTTGAGGAATGACTCCGTCCCCAGTTTTCTAATCAGAGCCCAGGTGAAAGTTTTGAGTTTTGGGTCAGGGATTAAGATCAGAGTTAGTTTATGGTTCAAATTTGGCAGCAGGAGACTCAGGTTTTGTTGAAGTCGTTTCAATCATTGATGGTTAATGACAGTTTGATGAATTTATCATCTGATCCCAGATGAAAATATGAGCTTATTTGACTGTTTTCTGCATCGATTTTTCATTCCGAGTCTGCAGACGGTGCTGAATGTAAGTCAATACAGGTATCCTCACGAGTGCAGCAGTGCAGGAGTGTGTGCAGAAGTGCCCACTTGCCTTGTCTTAGAGTCTGTCTGAGATGGGGGGGGGGGGGTGAGGTGGGGGCCGGGTGGGGTTTACAGTCGCCAGACTTCTTGACTCTCCTGCTGTCGGACACTTGTGAGCGCAGTGTTGACTCTTTGTGTCTTAGCACTCTGCTCCACGACCACAAGGTTCATGTGACCCCAGTGGCTGCCTGAAGTCTGCCCTGGGCCAGGCTGCTCACCTCCCCACCCCCAACCCCCGCCCCCGCCCCCACCCCACAGCCTCATCTGTCAGAGGCAAAGAGAAATCCATTAAAATCTCAACCTGATCAAAAAGACACCCAAAGCCCAGACTCCATATGCACTCATTTAGGGACAGCGGCGACTGGTGAGCGCTGTGGTAACGTCTCACATGCGATTGACTTACTGCCAACAGTGGCAACAAAGACTGTTTTTCTGCAGAGGAATAGAGCTGCGAGTTATTCTGGGCCGATGTGCACCTCAAGGCCATCTCGAGCTGTCAGCATGTTTCTCCAGTTTGACCATCAGTAACCCACAGAGCACATGGCTTCCATCTAAGTGAATGCTGAGTGCCATTGTTTGCGATGACTGAGCCGCACACTGTCAGTGATAGTATGGTTCCAATGAATGACTGCGGTGGGGTTTCCTTTCATGTCATTAGCATGCAAATATTTAAATGCGACTCCTATTTTAGTCACTGGTCGGTGGTTGGTTACGAATACTCTGGCGTACTCGCCTGAGTGGGTTTTGTGAGAACGTTCATTTGAGTTGATTTTCACAGGGGAATCATTGTGTCTCAGCAGGTTTTACCGGCGCTTTGGATCCCACCACGACCATTTCTCTATATGACTGTCAAAAGATGTAGAATCGCTGAGTCATGATTTTGGATTCTCCGCCCACCACTTTCGTACCACCGGTGCCAGATTTTAAATGTCCCTATGAGGCTAATCATGTCAAAAATGCCGAGGTGGTGAAGAGAGAGAGTTTGACGTGTTGTCGTGTTTCCTGCCGTCTCCTCGACACGAAGCAAGAACTTCGATCTTCCCGTATCAAATCATGGGAAAATCAGTTCATAACAACAACTTGATCATCTGAGCAATCGTTGTAAGAACCCAGACTGAGGTGTGTTCACATGAATCCCGACTCCACCCTGAAGTACCAAACAAGCCCGTTTTGCCTGGAGCTTTTCTCAGACGGGATTTCTAATTACTACAAATTACTCTTAAAGCTGCTTCGGGGAAGGAAAGAGAGAAGCAGCCGGTAATTGTGGCTATGAGTTCAATCGTTCTGGCGTGATGTAGTACAAAGCCGCAACTGCTGTAAAATACTTTAGTTGTTTTTTTATGCTGCTGCCAAAGGTGGTGTGTATTGGATTACTCTTGTTCATAGATAACGGGTACAGACTATCCAGACCTTCTCAAGTACCGCCGAAGGGAATTTTTTAGAAAAAGTTAAGTCAAAAAGTTTCAAACGTGAAATTTCTCAACACTGTGAGATGTTCTGTGAGAGAACATTGCTTAAAGTGCCAAAGTTTACAATATAAGAACAAATATAGGATTATGTGCCCCACCAGGTTCTCTTAAATAGATCAAAGTTCATACTGGCCCATGTGGAATTGTTTTATATCGGCTTATGTGACATCTTTGTGAAATAAATGTTTTTATTTCTATTGATGACAACTTCTACAAGAGGGTTCCTTTTATGAAATGCCAAAAGGATCCATTTTAGAACCTTTACTTTTAATGAGTATATATTGCCACTCCTGACAGTGTGGTCAGGAGTGATACAAGCGATACGCTGATGACACTCGGCTATATGTGGCTGCGTCTCTTCGTGGCACAGGGCTGAACGAATCACTTTTAATCGGATTCGTAGATATAAGTGACGGGATGGCACAGACTTTGCCCCAGTTCAATCAAGATGAAATAGAATTAACGATTATTGTTTCAACGGTCGTCCAAAGTGTTAAGCCCTTATAACTACAGTAGGGGGTTAGATTACTGTATGATTGTCTAACAGAGAAAAACATAAATCCTCCAGAGTCATTTAAAGTCTCTAAACTGCTTACCCGTTAGTTCTCACATTGAAAGTTTGAGATTTCCATTCTTTATAAATCTCGATAGAAAAAATAAAATAAAAAAATCAAGTGTGAAACATCATACATAAAAAATAAAAAAAAAGTGTCAAAAACAATATTTTGAATAAATGAATGTGTCCGAAAAGAAGCGGGAGGAAGCAAAAGCGTATAAATGATTACAAGTACATCGATTTTGAGATTCTTTAATGGCCGATAAGGCACGACACGGCATCACAGCAGACTGAGCGTCAGACATGCTTCAGGTTTGATGACCGTGGAGGTTCCCTCCAGAACTTCCTTCCCGGTCTTCTCTGGTGGCTTTTCCTAAGAGTGGAACAATAACATTTTCAGATGCAGCTTTAAAACGTTACGTTCCAAAACAGCGGAAAAGCCTTCAGGAGGATTTTAGACGGATGGAAAACACTGATATTTTTAAACAATGAAATCAATTCAGTCTGGTTTTTAGTTACATTCTTAGGTTTTCTCGATACGTATGATTCTTTTTATTTGTTGGTAAATGTTTTGCATGTTAGGACTTACTTATAGAATTATGTTACCCGATACAACAAGAAAACGTCTAATAAGGGTCAAACAGTTTCCTAAAAACATCTTTTATAAAAATGTTTTGAGCTAATCTGATTCAATTTGAGTGTTTTTCATGAAATACAGAATTTCACCATGAAAGAAATTTTAAATTCTTTTTATATTCTGTTAAAAAGAAAATGCTGGATCAAGCATTATTTTGTCATTTTATGGAAAAACTTTTAGTGCCTAAGATATTAAATGAATACATTTCATGAATAAAACATGCGCAGTAATACATTTTATTGTAATGTCTATAGTAAAGACATTAAAGTGTGAATAAGACAGGAGTTCCAGCCAAAAAAAAGCTCAATCAATCAATCTATCAATCAATCTTTATTTATATTGTGCCAATTCACAACAACAGTTTAGAATTAGTAAACGCTGTTAGAAATTTCTTAAAAATCTGACTGTGACTGTGAACTTTAGCCAGTTCTGCTATTAAATCATGAATTACAGAATATGTTTGCGTAGATTTTCATTCTCCCAGGTGAAAGTAATCCTTATTTATGGAATAGATTCTTTCCACAGTTTAAAGACGCGACATAATGAAGCCACTCGGATGAGATGGGGGACATTTTCAAATCTCAAAAAGACACCAATGTATATTTAGTAAAAGTAGTATAGTATGATTATATTTAAGGTCTTTGAATGAAGTGGAGTGGTTTCTAATCCCCCCACAGTGATGCCCCAGAAGGATCCTTTGTGATGAACAAAACTGAAAGGGGGTTTTCACAACATGGCAACAAATCCTATCTTAGATGAAACATCCCCTCATCAGTCTGACTCCTGTATGAATATTTAACCGCTGATAAAGCTTAAGAAGCCTTCATAATGTGTGCATTATTAACGTGTTGGTGGTGTTCTGTCTGAGAGGGAGGTTTGTTCAAAGGACTGAGTGACGCTGCACTTTACAACATAAACAACACCCCATTCATTATGAGCGGTAACCTGATAGCGACTGCGGGTCTCCGGACCCTCCCAGCAGGCTCTCAGAGGCCTTATTGATCCATTAATTCTGTCGACTTTGGCGTTCTGCAGTGACAGAGTGGCTCGGTAAATTGAATAGGGGCTCGGGGATTACAATGGCAGTATCTGATGAAAAGGTCCTGCATGAGTGGCAACGACATAAATAAAGCCAAAGGTCACCCCTCTTCCTCTCAGAGGAAGAGGTCCGCAGTGTCAAGGATTCTCTCATCCCGACCCCGAAGGCCCCCTAGTGGCGCTGAGGCCGGAGAACTGACAGCGGTCAAACGTCGGCATACGCTTCTCACACCGGTGAAAGCGCAGGAATTACAGTGGATGGGAAATGTTGTGAGGACCGAAGCACAGAAGGGAATTTATGCTTGTTACATGTTTCTGTTCGTAAACATCTGTGATTAGCTTTAAACGCGTTTTCACTCCAGTGAGTGTTATTCCATCATTTAGAACATAAACATGTTACAGTCAGATGTTTTTCCTTACTTGTTACGCTCTGGGTGATAAGATGATGATGAAAAAAAAGCTCCATCTGGCGAGTTGATTTTTACCAACTTCTGTTTCAAGGATGGAAAAAAAAATCACAATTTTTGTTTTTGCTTGATGAGGAGACACGTTTGAAAGCTTTAACGGTGATCGGACCTTTGAGCGTGAAGCTTTATACAATGTTTGAATAAAAGCAATGAACAGCCGTGACTTTACTTTAACTTACACTGTAAAACTATGTCTCAACCAGGACAGGCAGTGGATGAAGTGAAAAGGTTCGTACAACAGGAGGACGTGTGATAATCAGTCTGTTAGAAACTCTTTGGCGCCCGGACTCTTGATCTTTGACTGAGAACAAAGGGTCTCTGCTCTGCGCAGCAGCAGGTATATCCCCCCCTTGGAGTAAAGGTACTGGTGTCGGCGGCTAATGACTCTGCTGAGACCGATTAATGATGAGGTCCACCGATCAGCAGAGGGTGGAGATGAGGCGGTGGAGGTTGCGCATATCGGCAGCATGAAAGAACTAGATGAATTGAGAGAATTGTCTTCAGAACCAGGAGCTAAGGATGAAGTTGCGTCACCGTGTTTTAAATATTTATACTTCTTTAGTCACATAGTCTTACACAGTGAAACATCGTGAAATGTCTTCCCTGCGGTTCAATGATATTGTTGTGTTGTTTACATCAGTAAAGCTGCAGCGATTGTTGAATGTTACTATTATTTCATTTAGATTTATTTATTAATCACCTTTATTGATTTGAGATCTTTGGGGTTTTTTTCTGGGCATTGGCATCACATTCACGATCAATAATAGCCTCCCGTCATATTCCATGTTGTCCCATATGTGTCTCATCGACTCAGGGAAGAAGACGTGACTCAGAGTGATGCTTTTCAGTCACAGATGTTGACGAGCGTTCGTCTCAGTGGAGACAGGAGGAACATACTGAGGCCAGTGTTCGCCGAGGTTTCCCTCTGTGTGTGTTTGACCAGAACAGGTCATTTCATCGTGACCTCAGGGATGAAAAGCCTTGACATCTCAGGGCACCGGTCTGACCGGCTTTTAAACTCCACATCATCTGATCCAGGCTGAAATGGCCTCCAGCTGTAAGGCAACTATGACCAAAGACACGAGCGGCGGTGTCATTATAAAGAACAGAAGTTGTGAAAATCCTTTAAAGAGTGGAACACGGAGGCGCTTCAGATAAGAGAATGTGTCCAGCCTATCAGGTTGTCCCACTCTATAAGATCAGTGTACACGCTCTTTTACAAAAGACACATGGAAATCAATAGTACAACTTGGGGGAAACAGATACTTGAGGCTAATGGACGCTGGGGATTGTGGTTGATGGGTGAAAAAGGGTTGAAATTCATATTGATACGGACATCGCAGGCCAGTAGGCTCCAAGGGGGCGAGAGGAGGTCACAGGTTGCTTTGACAGCCCACCGCTCTTAATGGAAGACTATCGACCTACTCGGGAAGAAGCTACTGTCCCCGACATATAAATGGGAGGCACAGATTCTGTGTCAGCCTGAACCAGAATAAACATGTTCTGTATGGGAATCGTTTGATGTGTGTGAATGCATCAGTATCAGCTTCTCACTCAATAACCCCTTATTAGTAACCCGACGTTGCCTTTTTCTACTGAGTGTAGGAATTGAGGTATGAAAGTGGCAATGATAGTGCGTGCTCCAGTTTTACATGAAAATTCTGCTCATATCTCATGTTTTAAGCCAATTATATCCCTGAAGAGTTGGGGATGAAGATTATGGAATCATCTTCGCCGCCACGCCTGCCAGAGATCATTCTTTCAGTTGACTCAAAAACTGTGTGATGAATCATTTTAGAATTTAACACCCACACAGACCTTGGTGCAAGGAAGAACTGGGTTGAGTTCGGGAAAGGTTAGTTGTATATTTCCGACACACGGGGGAGTTTTATCTTCAAAGGTTGTCTCGCCATAACTTTTCCGTTGGTCCCATTTAGTCCAATGTGAACATATGATAGACAGGAGGAGGTTTATTTTGTATATATGAAATTTATGTTGAAAAGTTCATAATTTACTCAGTAGGGGGCGCTTTCTACAAAAAAAACTCTTTTTTTTCCAGAAACAACTGCCTTACGTTTTGCCTACGAGTCGACTCAAGGAAATCTATCTCGTTTTTATCATATTTAACTCCATTTGTTCATATTTGACTCACTAGTGCAGGTTTGTGTTTGTGGTTTTATTTACAGAAAGTTATGTTCACATTTAATTTGAGGAGTTCAATCAGAGGGGATGCTGGTACAACACAGGAGATAGGGGACTTTTGGGGCCTAGTTATTGTTACTGAGCGTGATCTCCAGGCTCCAGTCATGATAATATCAGGCTGCGGTTGCAGACAGAGAGAAGATGTTTTCTCATAAAAAAGAATGCAAACAAGGCGGGGTGCGGACTAATGTGACTTTAAAGAAAGTCCCTCCCAACTTAAAACACTTTGCACAAGTCTAACCACAAAAATCCATAAATTGCTGAAGTGGGTGCATTAGAGTCTGAGGTTGAAGTTCCATGACTGGATCCTTGAAACAGGAGAGGAATAAATGAATCCGTGTGTTGTCATACCTCTTAATGAACATATTATGCAATTTAACAGATGATGAGATGACGAGATGATGCCAATGCAATACACCCTTTTAATTGACATCATATTTGCAACGATTGTCACATCCAGCTGCCGCTGCTGAGGTCAACAGTACGTACGTAGTGAGGAGTGACATCAGTCAGTGGGAGCGATCGTGTGGCTCCCGCAACAAAAGTCCCGGTTCTAGCATCTGGACACCCTTAGATCCATTTTTGAGTGGATTCGTTTTGTTGGCAATGCTGAAACCTGTGAGGTGCAAAGACATGAGCAATTTGCTAAGATCACATAATCATGACATCATAAGTTATATCCAGGAAATGTTGAGGACATTCTGTTATTGTAATCGGCGCCACCCTGTTCGCCGCTGAAGATCCTTGTTGGTAACGGGATAAGTCAAAAATGATTTCAATGGAATATTTCAAATGTCATGCCCCGATAGACCTTAGTGCAAGGAAGCACTGGGTTGATTTTGAGAAAGCTCAATTGCATATTTCCACCACTAGGGGAAGCTTTATCTCCAAAACCTTACAGACCATGATTTTGCCAAACGTGGGTCTGATTTGTTAAAATTCGTTTGACGTGAACGGACTGGAAGAGGTCTAATGTGTATATATTATATTTTCCTCTAATAGTTCATGTTTTGCTCGCTAGGGGGAGCTCTTTTTACTAGAACACGGTTTTTCAAACATAACTTCCGTTAGTCTAACTAACCGTTAGTCTGATTTAATCCAAATTTACCTCATATGATCCGTATCTTGTACTTATATTATTTCACTATAATAGTTCATATTATACTTATTGGGAGGTGCTTTTCTTGGATAAAGCAGTTTCTCCGTAACCGTGACCCCTCCTCCTTATATTTTCTGCATTTTATTCCTATTTTTAAATGCAATTGTATTTATATATTATTTTATCTTATTCATACATAGGAATATATGTATATGTATGTATATAGAAAAATATATATATATATACATATCGATGTTCTATGTACATACATATGTATTTATTTATACGTCTTTAATATTTCTTATTACATAGCATGTCTTAAATTTTTTGCCACCTTTCAATCTATTTATCTATCTATCTATCTATCTATCTATCTATTTATCTATCTATTTATCTATCTATCTATCTATCTATCTATCTATCTATCTATCTATCTATCTATCTATCTATCTATCTATCTATCTATCTATCTATCTATCTATCTATCTACCATCTTCCCAATGATAAGCCCTGTTGTGTCTCAATTTAGCTCACATGCATTGACACAAGGAACTTTGTCTTGTTTTATTACTAAGCTCATAAAATAGTTAAATGTATTTATCTTCAGTATTGGTTCACTGTGGGATCTTTCCCTAGAGCATATTGCTGACTTCATAGAAATATTTGAGTTAATTTGGACAGATTATTAATGAGTCCTCTCTAATCTTAAAATTAATCAAAGTGGCTGTACGTGAGATGATATTTCGGTATTTACAAAGACTTTGACTGCCTACCACCAGTCTGTGTGCAGATGTTGAAGGACGTTGGATTAGTAATGCTGCTGTCGTATCGGACCATCATAGTGTAGAGAGTGTGTAGCCCTAAGGCAAAGCCCTTGATCACCAGATGATCTATATTCACCCTCAACTATACTGTCATGATCTCTGGGTTGTAGTCAAAAGAATAAGCAAGGAGGGGAAATGAGTTTACTCCGCCGGGTGGCGTTGGGTCAGTCGTGGAGATAGGGTTAGGAGTTTGGACATCCAGAGGGAACTCGGAGTAGAGCTGCTTTTCTCCCACGTCTAAAGGAGCCAGGTCAGCTGGGTCGGGCATCTGATTTGGACGCCTCCAGGGCGCCTTAGACTAGGAAGTTTGCTAGACAAGTCCAGCATGCAGACAACCATGAGGTAGACCTTACATATCTCATCTGTCCTGGGAAAATCTCAGGATTCCCCAGTAAGAGCTGGAGAGCGCTGCTGGGGAGTGGGACTGCCCACTGCTTGGCTCCTTCCACCATGACCCAACCCAGACGGGCAGGAGAAAATGGATGGATGTTATATCCAAAACTGAGCCGCTCTATAGTAGCATGCTGTTTTCTAGCTAGCAAGATGAGCACAAGTTGGGAAATAATGCCTTTAGAAATCATAACACATAAGACAGATGTGATCCAGATGTGAGGGCATTTCCTTTTTATCTCTGCAGGCTACCAGATCAATCTTATACATAATCTTATGTTGGACCTCTTTCCAGGTCCAACAGAAGAACATCTCTATTTTTGTCAAGATAAAAGTTGAGCAAATTTCTCCTCAGCTGAGTTTGGTGGTATTGATCTCTTCGGTTTGTCATCTGAGATGGTGAAACATGATAAGACTTCTTGTCCCCCCTTGACCGGTTTGTATGACCAAAGAATTGACTATTATAATGATTCCCACCATGATTATAATATATATATGGTGGGGTCAGCATCTACAGTATTCCCTTGTGAAATATTTCATTAAAACCACTTGTACCTGTAAACTCCCAGTCAACCCTGCTTTTTCCTCTCTAGGTCGATGAAGGTCGCACCCCACCCTCCTCAGTGACTCCATGCTAAGATTTGACTACACCATTAAGAGTGAATTTCCCCCCTAGTTTGCACACATGCTTTGATGCAGAACAAAACCACTGTGACTGGGTACACACATACTGCCAGAGCAGCATAAGATTGTCGGATTAAAGTGAAGGATGGTGTATTTCCTGCTGATTCACCCTCCTTTTCAAAGCAGTCGGCGACAGGACAGTAAGTTCATCCACTCCCCTCAACAAAAAATGTCCTAATCTGCGCTGTAATCATTTTTGCTTCCTTCTGAATTGGCGGCATTTGCTCGGAGCTTGACTCCCCCTGGGGCTGAGAAGCTGCTCATCCCTCAGATCATCCAGTGTGACAGCCCGAAATCACAAGTGCAACTGCCCAGTCATGGGATGTTATGAAACACACATATCACTGAGCCATCAGGAGTTTAGCTGTGCTTGATGCAGTGAAAAGGAACACTACTCCCCAAACAGGGATCTCCAGATTTTGTGCTGATGGTGTCATTACGACGGTTTAAGCGGTCTATCATACGAGCGGTTATGAAGGTTAATGCAGGTTCAATGTTGTTCCGCCTCTGAGCAAACAACGGAGGTAGCGCCAAAACCAGAGTCTGTGCGCCCCATTATCGGATGATTTGAGAGAATAAACTGATAGCAGCTAACATGCTGCTGAAAGATGAGTTAAAAATCTATTCAAGGAGACAGTAGGTGGTTTTTGAGCTACTTACCTTCCGATGAATATTGTCACATTCGTTCGTAGTTTACAAAGTACTTCTCTGGTACAGCTTCAGGTTAATGTAAAATGTCACTCTACACGCCGATGACGCTGGCTTGTATGTCATATCCCAAGAAGTAACTGAATGTAGACAGAGTCATGACAGATGTTGAATCCAAACCTGCTCCTTGGATTATATACAGAAATGTCTACTGCTCCTCAAAGATCGGGTCAAGTGCTGAGAACAAAGACTTTTTTGTGCTATGCTTTTTTATAAAAAATAAAAAAAAGTTCTCGCCATTAAGAAAAATATCAAATACTGGAGTGAGAATACGAGTTAGATCTCCTCGAGTCGATTCAAACGCACCGAATTAAGACTAAATCAGACAAACTATTGAGAAATTACGGCCGGAAATTTTCGGAGATAAAGCTCACTCTAGTGTTTGAAAGATAAAACCAACCTTTCTTCCTCCTACTAAGGTCTATGTGGGCATAAAAAATGAAAGACGATCCGTTGTTCCACGATCCGATCAGTTTTTGAGTCATGGCATTAACACGAAGAATCGATGAACGATGATGATTCCGTGATATCCGCGACCTTTCGGGATGCAAATCTAAGTCATACTTCATCTTAAAGAATAAAAATCTCATGTGCATAATAGCCTACCAATCAAGGTGTTGCCTCTAAAAAAAAAAATATATATATATATATATATGGATTTGTGTATTTGTTCACTTTGCCTGTAAATGGAACGACTTCTTATCTGTTATTTTAAAAAGAAACATTAATTTCTTTGACACAGCGGTTGAGTTCTGACCCGTTCACCAGCTCTTTGGCCCGCGCTGGAATCCCAAGTGAAACACTATTCATAACAGTCCAGCAATTTGTGTTTGAAGCACCGATCTGAGAGAAATGCCGCGGCTCGGGCTAACGGTGCGGATACAGATGGTGCGACACGACGAACCGTTCTGTTAATTACTGCAGGACGCCCTGAGCAGAAACAGCTACTTTCTACAAAAAATGCCAATAAGTCACAATGCAGAACCGATAATTACAAGAGCCAGAATAATCCGAACAACAGTGTCGATTAGAGAAGGCGTGAAGATCAGCTCCACAGCGCACTTCAGCTGGCAAATTGATCCGGCGTGAAAACAGCCCCGAGGATGAACTCATCAACATCATCTGACGCTCAAAAGACTCTCATATCATCTGTCGTCTTCCAGCCAAGCGACTATTAACTGGGCTGTTTATATGACTCATCAGATTAGGCCAGTGCGTGGCAAAGGTCGCCGTTTACAGCCACTTCAGCCTGTCAACAGATGTCTGACTCAATTCTGCTGCTCGTCAAACAACACGCAATCCATGCACAATTATTTTACAAAAATATGATGTTGACCCGAGCGGCACGGTGGCGATCTGGTGAACGCTGCTGCAAATGTTTGAAACCATGAGTTCAGAGTGTGATCTTTTGAACATTTCACCGTTACTGTTGCTGTGTAAACACAACATTCTTGTGAAATATGAGATTATTTCGCGACAGTTATCCATCGCTCACGATACGTTCATATATGTCCAGATGGCATCACACATTCATTGACAGCGAGGCTAATACAGATGGACTTGATAGAATCTGTGGGGGTTCAGCAGTCGTGCTGAATCTCCTTCAGACCCTGTGCTGTCCAAAAGCAGCAGCTCAGAGAAACGGATGCTTTCAGCCATCTATTATTCACCACTTTAATTCCACAAGCCTAAAAAAAGCGATTACAGAAGAGTATGTTTTTATTTTATTCATCTCTTACATCCGCAAATAGATAGCTGCAAAGTTTTCCTCGTGAAAGATTTACAGCCAGGCAATAAATAGTGAATCGTTTCTGAAAGGGTTCCGACCAATATCTGTGCTTCCTTTCATTGGAGAACTCAGAGGATTGACGCCACTCTCATGTCAGCACACCGTGTACAGAGCCTGAGCCATGTTGTGATGAAGACGGGAGGCTGTGGGAAACAGCAGCCGACAGTAAAAACAACAGCCTATACTTTATGGGTACAAGGAGGAAAGCCCATCCATCTATTTTCTGTTACTACATATCCTGTTCAGAGTTGTGGGGGGGGGGGACTAAAGCCTATCCCAGTCGACATTTGGTCAAATTGCCGGTTCATCACATAGTAGCCAACAAATTGAGACGGACAACCGTTAATTTAGAAAAACCCGTTCATCTATTTTGCATGTTTTAGGAGGGTGGGGGGGAAGCCGAAATGCCCGGAGGGAACCCACGCAAACACGGGAGAGAACATGCAAACACTTTACTGAGAGGCCCTAAGGCAGCAGAGGCAGATTTGAACCAGAAACCCTCTCGCTGTGAGGCAGCTGTGGTACCCACTCCTGATAAGGACAAACATGCATTTCAATTGTGCCAATTTTATCCATATTCCCCGACACAAGCAAAGTGAAGTTTCTGCAACTTTTGCTAAAAATGTTTTACTTTTTTTTGGCTCCAAACCTGTTTACCACAATTACTAGCATCCCCAAGAAAGCCTGTGATTAAAAGGTAACTCAACTATATATCCAGTCCTATTTTATATTTTTAGCTTCACCAGTTTGAGTAGGAACTCTGAAGTGGTGAAGTATGACTTCCTGATTTACTGGGGCTTAAATACGAGATGCACAGGCCCAATTCTCTTTGATGTTCTTCACGATAGGAAAGACCAGAGGACACATCAATGATGAGCGAAGAAAAGTTGTGGAGTTTCCCAAGTCTGGCAATGGATACGAGAAAATCAGCAAGTTCCTCCAACCACCTTCAGATGGTATCTACACAAAAACAAAAGCTTTTTGGAAGGGTAGCAAGTATGAAACCTCTGCCTTCATCCGCACACAAAGTAAATCACCTAACGTTTGCCACCAATAAGACGTTCCATGGAACGAGATTTTATAATCAGATGAGACTGAACAAGAAAACAGCCGTACAAAAAAAGCACCTTATACCCACTGCGATGTCAGGTGGTGGATGCGGTGAGGCGGATTTTCTTCCAAAGGCCTTGGACATCTGTAAGGAATCTTAAAGTGGGCCGTGTTTGGACCTTCCAGGAGAACAATGATCTGAAGCGCACCTCAAAATCAACCGAAGAATAGTTCAGATTACACAAAATAAAGGTTTTGTCAATGGTCTCAGAACTTGTCCATGCGGCTCAAACCTCACCACAGACTACAGAAGGACACACACGGCTGTTATTGTCATAGAATGTAATGTTTATGTCTAATTGGAATCGAAGATAATAGGTATAGACAATGAAAACATTTTACATTCTCTTGGAGAAACCGTATTTTATCATTTTCAATAAATCGATTGACATATCAAAACTTTACGATTTTGCCAAGCTGTAAGATTTGCTTCTCTTCTCACTTGTTCAAGGACCCGAATGGAGAAAAATACACCAGGCAACAGAGCCATGCATCGATTCTGGACCAAGCAGACGTTGCGTCATCCCCATCAATGTTTCATAATCCACAATGAGCGAACTACAGAGTTATTTGACTGACTGATCTGATGCGTTCCTCCTTCCAGAACATCCCTACGAAGATACCAAATAATGGAGGACGCCAGGCTGATCGCATCCTGGATGTAACTCCGTACCGAAACAATGGACGCCTGAATATTCTTATTTCCCCCTTGTGAAATAATGACTCGTGAGTCCCACTTCTCTTAAAACTGGGTTAATTAATCAGGTGTTTGTCGTAGGAACCCTTTGGGTGGGTGATCGTAAAGAGCTTCTCACAGCTTGTGCTGTATTGCCCTTTCAGGACATTTATCATTCTGACATGTAGAACAAGCAATAAATAAATAAATAAGTAACAGATGAGAGAGATTGAGTGCGGGGGGGGGGGGGGGGCATATTTCAGATTCACGCGTACTGAAGGATCCTCAAACCCATCAAACCAAAGCGCTCTCCAGAAATGCTTTGAGATTTTGAGGGAAGTGACTGAACAGATTGTTATGTCACCATTAGGGAGCTATAATAAAGTCATATTTCTTTTGCATTTTACATGACCGGAGGGCCTTCCACTCTCGCCTGTCTGCTCCTCTCACATCAGCCTCCCTTAAGTGGAGCAGTTCTGGGCTGCAGGTTTCGCCTCACTGCTGCCAGAGAGTGTCTGTGCCAGATAGCATTGCATGATTACACTCAGCGGTGCACAATTTTGTCGACAGCGTCACAGAAGGAGAATAAAATATCTCAAGCCTCATTGAGCTCCCACACATTAGGAAATTAGAAACCAGTTATTCATAATTGGGGATGGGAATAGGGAATCAAATTATGTGTGTTAAAAAAAAAAAACGGACGTGTTATTTACAGGCGTGTATGGAGGATTACCATCCCAGCTGATGAGCAAAACTTTAGCTTTAAAGGTTTAACTGCTCTCTTAACGTTGCAGCGCATGTGTCACTATTTTTGAGTGAAACTGGAAACGATTGTGACGCTGATAAACAGCGACAATCTAGTGCAAAATATTCATTGTGTTTCCTCTGAGCCGTAAAGTATTAAAGCTGTTCTGACAGATACTTTTTTATTTGCCAGAAGCTGAAGTGAACAATGATTTCTGCTGTCTGTGTTTGTGTGTGTGCGTGCGAGTGTGTGAGTGTGCGTGTGTGTCTGTGTGTGTGTGTTTTAGCGTGAATGCACTATGGAAGTGCATGCTGTCATGTTAATGTGGTTCATATTATCCTTTGGTGAGTATGTGGCACAAAGTTTGCTCGGCTATTCATGAATATTTGACCAGTTGATAAATTAATTAAAAAAAAGAATTTCATTGTTGGCTGCTAAATTATAAGTAAGCAGTCAAGGCAAGGCGTAAAATAAATGCCCCCCCTGTCTGCTACTTGAGAACGTAGACTGTGTATTATACGTATACTCAAAAATAATTCAGATTATTTGTGGTTCTTACGCTTCATGCTCAGATTAGACTCTTGAATTTTTCTTACCTTCAGAGGACTTCAAGCATGAGGATTCACCCCAAGGCAAACCACTTAGTAGTGAGGTCAAAGGTCAGAGCTAGCTAGGCAACGGATGCTAATGTTACCACCAGCAACCAGGTTCATACGGGACACTCAAACAGGCATTCAGGTGAAAACTGAGAAAAGCAGTAAGATCATTTTAGACCAAAAGACACGTTTTCTATCATTCGCTGGCGTCACAGTGGGCCAAATCGCACAAACAACAACAAGGGCAAGTGATCTAACCATGGCATGTGAAAACAAATATGTGGACCTGGTGTAGTCGAGGTTACAATCATTACGGGTTGGGAATTCATGGTACAACGAAGTTTGGCATTTCATTACCGCCGACAGTTGTGCAGGATAACTGGATCCGACTAACAGACTGTAACTTTGGACTACAGCGTCTGGACCGCTGGCTGAGAAAGAAGTTTATTCATTCAGGGTTTTTTTTCTAAATGACAGGATCAGGAACAAGACTGTAAACCTCTGGGGAAAATAACTACAGCCTTTGAGCAAGACGTTTTGACTTCTGTCAGAAGTAGACAGTTAAGTCCAATGATGTTAATCCCCAAAGAAGTAGAAGGAATACAATGCCTCATACAAAAGTTCTGAAATTTGAAATATGAAAAGCCTAATAATTCTGAGAATGCTAGTTTAGTGGGCAAGACTGACCCTTTCAAGGTGGAGAAAATAGGGTGGTCAACAGACGTGAACGAATGACCTAAGACAAACAAAAACTCACTAAAATTCTTAGTTGTGAAGGAAGCCTCATAACTAACAGTTTGACAACCAGCTGGTGTCTGGCTGGTTGTCAAAGGATCGTAGATGACATTGATCGACCCGTGACGTTATATGGCATTAACTAAAGGCTATATGACATAAACTAAAGGCTATATGACATAAACTAAAGGCTATATGACATAAAGTGGAGGTTATTAACATGGAGGCTATAGGACATTAAACAGGAGGCTATATGACATAAACTAGAGGCTATAAACTAGAGGCTATATGACTTAAGCTAGAGGCTATATGACCTAAACTAGAGGCTATATGACTTAAGCTAGAGGTTATTAACATGGAAGCTATAAGACATTAAACAGGAAGCTATATGACATAAACTAGAAGCTATATGGTATAAGATACAGGCTATATGACATAGACTAGATGCTATAAACTAGAGGCTATATGACTTAAGCTAAAGGCTATATGACTAATTAGAGGGTATATGACATAAACTAAAGGCTATAAACTAGAGGATATAGGACATAAACTAGAGGCGATATGACATAAACTAGAGGCTATATGACATAAACTTGATGCTATAAGCTTGAGGCTTTAGGACATAAGCTAGATGTTATATAACATAAACTACAGGCTATATGACATAAACTAGAGGCGATATGATATAGACTAGAGGCGATATGACATAAACCAGAGGCGATATGACATAAACTAGAGGCTATATGACATAGACTAGAGGCGATATGACATAAACTAGAGGTTATATGACATAGACTAGAGGCGATATGACATAATTAGAGGGGATATGACATAAACTAGAGGCGATATGACATAGACTAGAGGCGATATGACATAGACTACAGGCGATATGACATAGACTAGAGGCGATATGACATAAACTAGAGGCGATATGACATAAACTAGAGGTTATATGCCCAGTGATTGTACTTGTTAACCCAAGACACAACAGATCTGGTTTCTAAATCAGATTAATGTGTTTCAAATATTGATTTGGCAAAAGTTTTATGCCTTTCCTGACACAACCCTTCCTGTTTATCTGGACTTGGAACCGGCACTTGAAGTAAACTGATTTGTGATCCCTTCAGGGCTTGGTTATGAGTGGTAAATAATAAACACATATCTGCTATGAAGTGATGTTTTCATAAATGTGATAATGTTTATATGATCTGAAAGCGTTCCGTCCGAGATTAACCATCCACAGATTATGGCATTTTTTTTGACAGCTCCTTTGTTTGGTCTGCTTGATTTGTGGATACCGACTGTGAATCATAATCGGACTTCCTGTCTACCAGAAACTGCACACAATTTAGCCATCGCTAACAGCTAGCAATGAAATCAGGGGGATCGCCATCCTTTGTAAGATTCTTTTGTATTTAAAATAACTCGTATACGCTGTAATCTCCGTCTTCTTCGCTTTGTCTCCCGTTTGTTTAACCACAAATGTAGCGGCGGTCAAATTTGCCTCGCTTTCGCCTCGCACTTGATGTCACATAAAAGGTGTCTATGTCTATCAAATTGAGATACACATACTCCTAAGGGTGCTTTAGTAACATAATTCCTAAAATAATGTTACAATGATAAGATAAATCAAAACGCATATGTATATATATATATATATATATATATATATATTATAAACTGCTGTAAAATGCTAAAAGTTCAAAAACGTTCGCTGCGATTGGGTTTAACCCTCTGGGGTCAGAGGTCAAGCTAAAGCTAGGGTTAGCCTTATACCTTTGTTAACTGCCTTGAACAATAATCAACATGCCAATGTTTGGTATCTTTTTTGGTATCTTCTTCACTTTGACATACTGAACCAATATTCTGACACCAAACACATATGGGGTTATGGATCCCGCCGACGTGATCTTAGGATCCAAACGGTTAAATATTGAATGATAGAGGAAACTTACTGAAATCATATGATTGAAATGTAGCTGCGATACAGCTGAAACATGTTAACAAAGAGTGGAAAAAAACAAAAAACACAAAATGAAGCTACAGATCCGCCAGGAAGACTATCCTCCCGCACACTCAGGCCCACGTCATGGCTCATGTCACTCATACCAAACCTTCCACTCATGCTCAGTCTCAGTTCCACGCTTCAACGTCTGGGATTTCAATTGATATCAGCTGTTGTGAGCAGCCGACCACATCTGTCAAATATCACGGTGACACGCCTTCATCGTTAGCCTACCATCTTCATCCTCTTTTTTAAATATCACTCTCCCCATCCATCTAGCTGTGTCTAGAGGTGCCCTCCACCTCCACGTCTCCACCACAGTCCTCGCAGATCCTTTAACTTAATCCCTCATCAGTGTCAGCAGAGTCATCAGCCACCACCTCCACTATCCAGACTCCAAGGAGGGATATATTGATCTCGATACCCCTGAAGAAGTCTGAACGCCAAAGACTTATCCCGTCGTGCCATTGCGATGAATCACACGACATTTTTTCTTATTTTGTCAAAACAACAGTATTTTTGTGGTAGACAGTCTTCTAAACATTCTGATATCGAATTCTTTCCTGCTCAGATGAAGGCCTTTAAAGTCGGCCCGCTTACCATTTAACGGGCCAAAACTTTAGCGATCATGTTTATATGGAAAGGCCTAATATAAATTGGTGTGACCGAGATTAGTCAACTTGCGCTGGATTTTTGTTTGGAAAGCCTTTTTGGATACTCATATTGTGGATATATTTGTGGTATTGGCCAGAAAAAAAAATATTCAGAAGGGAGCATTATTGAATCAGGAATGTTTGCCAACCACCGCTATAGACAATAACAGAGCGATCCGTCAGAAGCAAACGGCCAATTCAAAGCAGCTAGCATTCCAGATCCGACCTTTTGTATATCACGTCCAAACCGGAGCTGTTGGAAGGTAGGAGTTCTGATCGATGAGCCAAAAAATCCAGTGAAAGCGCTTCTCCAAGGTTGTGAGAACATATAATAGTCAGAGTTGGACAACCAGTAGCTTTCAGTTTTTATATGCAGCCCATTTACAACCGACGACGGCCAAAAACAAAAGAACAAAAGTACGTGTGATCCTGTCTGCTGACTGAACCAGACCGGAACAGACCCGGTTAACTCGGTCCAGACATCGCACCGAACTCGTACTCATAATGGACTCTAAATGTCCGGCCAACCGTTCTCTTTTAGAAGTTTAGTGTTTCAGATATGAATATAAATACATGAAAGTAAAGGGGAAAAAAAAAAATTCAGCTTTGCCGTCCCATTTCATCAAGATGTAAATAAGTGAAATTCTGCTATTTCTTCTTTTTTTGTTGTCCCGAGCATCAACAGTCACATCGATCCTAAATGCTTAATGACGGTATCTACGTATGATAGACCAACACTGCCGTCTTTCTCCCTCTGAGAGCTTGTTGAAGTATTAGATTCCCAGGCTTCCTCCGGTGGGCATAGCTGCTGCTCGGATCATCTCTGCGTCGCTCTGGGTTTGATTTGAGCCAAAAGGGCCACTGGACACAACTTCCAAGGCGTTAGCATTGTCGGCAGTCACCCAGAAAAACTTCAGATCATGCTAGTTTGAAGTGACAGTTTGCATAATCTACAGTACATGGGGTGAGAAACAAGCGTCTCACGCTAACTACAAACACATTATGTATGGAACAATGCCGGCCTCGTGGCCTTTCATCTGCAACAGACTCTTTCTTACACATTTCCCAACACTATAGTGTTACATCTCCCGGGTATTGACATGCTAATGCGTGTGAAACGTTGAGTTTTTTTGATGTGTAGGCTTGTAGGGATGTGATGATCTGAAACTCACTGTCCAAACTCTGAGAAATCCAAGTATTCCTGCCTGCACCTCCACAAGTGTCGGAAACGGCAAAAAGCGGTCATGTGGTTTCTTTCTGAAAGTCTGTGAAGAGAAACTACACTGTAAAAACAGAATTTAGGACGATCTCATAGTAATTATTACAACTGGACACAATCGAATAAAGAATTTACAACTTGAATTAATAGGATTAATAATTTCTTTGGGTTACTAGTTGAAGTATTTTTCTTTAAGTCTATCAACTATTTTCTTTTTACAGTGCATGATTAAACCCCAAAAGCATATAAAATCACTTTTTTTGGCACTTTGAGATTTGACCCAAATGTAAAGTGTGTTATAAATTAAATGTATTATTATTATTATTATTAAAAAATATATTCCAGCTTGAGAAATTCTCTAAATCTCTTTCCAAAATGTTCTTTTTTTTAATGGTTTTACCTTCAAAAACCTTAAATATAAAACAGTAAATAGATATTTGTTTATCATTGGTGCAATATTCTGACACTATTTCATTCCTGCGACAATAAAGATGAATATTATACTCTGTAAAAAGAGAATAGTTGGTGATTTGAATAAATAAAAAAATCCCTTGGTGACAATCAAATGGAGTATTTTCAACTTAAATTCTAGAAACGATAATATTTTATTTGGTTATGTGGTACCAGTGCTCAATTCGTCTTTTCTTTCTACAGTGGACCTTATGTTTTAATTTCAGACAGGATGCAGGATATGACAAGTCTGTGTTTGATTTGACTGCTTCATGAGGTTTTCTGATTATGAGACACAGGTCTTATATCTACAAAACTCTGTGCTTAAAAACATAAAAGAAAATTTAATTATTTACTTTTCATGTTGAAATATACATTTAAAATCTGACGGCCGACTGCCGGAGCCAGAAGGTAGAAGCGGAGCTGAATGCGTATTGCACATTCAATTCAGAATGGCCGACTTCCTGTTGGGTTTACATCATAGCGCCAAGAGACTGTTTTGTCAAATTTGATGTGAATAACATGTGAACCAAAGAACAGAGATTTACTGGTGCTTCCAGTGTAAATTTTCTGCTAAATATTCACACATAGCCTCCTCTGAGTTATTTATTCTTATTTATCATATCCCTGAAAAGGGAAAAAAAGATTGTTTTTTTAACCCCAACTTCCCAACCATTATTCTAATTGTCCAAATTGGAATGAATCTCCACAAGGAGACCTTTCTTGTATATATATATATATAATTTTACTCTAACGGTTCACGTTTTACTCATGAGACAGGTTTGCATCTGTAACTTTCCAACCATAAGTTGAAATGTGTCTAAGATGAGCTCACAGTCGAGGAAATCTGTCTTGTTTTATCACCGAGCCCAAAACAAATAGTTAACCGTACTTATATTTATTATTGAGACACTGTGGGAACTTATCTCAGAACATATTCCCGACTTCAGAGAAATAGTTGGGTTGAGTCAATATGGACTGTTTGAGATTATTAATGACTCATGTTTAATTTGAGGCATTCATTCAAGGGGATTGCTTTGTACAACGCAGGGGATTGGGGTTGTTCAGGGACACACCCTTGCTGTCAGGGGCGACAGCGTGACGGATGACATCATGTTCACATGAAGGGCTCATCGTCGATGTTCTGATAGAAAAGCGTCTAGTGGCACGAAAGGCGTACTCGATTATTTCGTGGGAGAATAATTACAAACAGATGCCAACCAAACATTGGTTTTTCCAAAATAAATGATTCATTTCCACCTTTAGATTCGGATAAACAAAAAATACCGTGCGACAATAACTGCATTTTGAACGTTGAGGAAGTTGGTGGTGACAGAATGTGAAAGAGCTGAAGACATGACTTCATGGACTTTTGCACGGTCGGCTTCAGAGTCGGTTAAACGGATTGCTTCAGTGCTTTCGCATGTCGTGACATTTTATCCCAGGAATGAGCCGGTAAACGGGTAGAAAAACTGTTAGCCGCCTTGTTTACAAACAGTTTTTTGATGCTTTCATCGGGGATATGTTCTCCGTGGAGGAGAAGAACGGCAGGGCTGGATTCCATCATTGCATCAAGCTTTTAAATGTTTGCAGACATTTTGAAGACTTTGCGTCTTCTTCTTGCCAACTAATAGACAACAAATGGTGTTTGGTGGATTTGTTGCCTCAACTTAATACTCTTGTTTCTTTTTTTCGGAGCCATGTTCACCGCTACGCCCCAACTGGAATGATTGGCATTTTATTTCCACCCTCATAGCTGCCCTTTCCACAAACTTCCATGTAATGGACTCATAAGACTCTGAAACATCTTGTTTTCCGGGCCGACTGTTTGAAAACCGAGGCCCTGACTGGCTCCAAATGGTGAGAATAATTTGCTGTAATTGCGCCGTAGGTGAAACCTTTGAAGACCCGTTTTGTGTTGTGACTGAAACAATGATGATTAGAGCCTGCTCACTTGTCAAGTGCGATTATCGGGAGAGCAACCACATGAAAAAGCGGATGTCCAACATGAAATAGTGCGCTGCAGTAATATATTCTTAAAAAACACACTTACAAACAGCGCCGAGGGAGCTAATAATACGACCATTAGGCTTAGCAGCCATTACTAACAGCTGCAATTATCTAAACGGTCTGACCACGTGGTGATCAGCCGCAGAGGGGATAAAAGTATATATTTACTTTATTTAGCTGCAGGGGGAAAGTGTTTGGGTCACAAACAATAGCCAGCATGAACAAACTGGAGGCTTGAAAGGCTACTGCTCGCAGCACATGATATAGATTACCTTTGGAGAAATCTGGGCGCCCATTAACACGGCTGTTTGATCTCTATGGCACAAATTGGTCCAAGGTGAAGAAATTGTTGCGTAATTATGATTGATGATGACAGGAAGGGGAAATGATTTGTGCCTTTACATTTTCAGTGAGGAAGTTGTTTCTTAGAAGGAGAAGAAGAAGAAGAAAAAAAGGGGGGGTGCACAGTAGGAGCTGTAAGAAAGTGTAATGAGATGTGAGGATTTAGATGATGGCCGCTTACGACCAGAAGCGTTAGGGAATAAAAAAATCATTAAAAAAAAAGAAAGTGAAAGTCGTATTGATGTATTTTTATTAAACTAGTGACAAGGTGATTACGATTCTTATTAGAATGTTGTTTTACCCAACCAGTATGGGTCTGGGATGACAAATTGATGTTTTAGAGCTTAAATGTCTGGTGATAAATTGATTAAATGTAGAATGTTCAGGAAAAATTTATAGGGATCCTTTAACCCTTTATCTCTAGAAAACAAAACTTTAGCAAAATAATATCTTTGCATATTTTATTCCTTTGGTTTCCACATTTTAATTCAATATCTTAAACACTGTAACTGTAAAATTTTATAAAAGTTAACAGTAAAAAAAAAAAAAAAAAAATCAGATTTCACATTTTTAATTTTAATTTAATTAGAGTACCTCAACCTTTTGGTTAAGCATAGTTTTATAGAAAACCATTCGACCATCATTAGACTTTTTCCGATGTATCAGGTAATATAATTCTGTTTAGTGAGTCCTCACATGCTTTAATGCGCTAAAACTACTAATAGAATAGGAGTTAGTCAATAACCATGGCTAATGCCTTCTCCTTGGTGGCACCTTTGACCTGTGGTATCCACCAAGGCTCCATTCTCGGACCCTTACTCTTTACCAAATACCTGCCACCCTTGGGTCATATTACAAACAGGTTCAGGGCAAGTGGCTCACAGTTTTCAGTAAGATATAGTGACTCAAAATGAGCTCAACCAATCAGATTAGCAGGACATTAAAGTGTTAAATAGGGTTGGGTCTTTTTATGTTAAATTGAGATTGCCTCTTGTGCTTGAGAATAGAAGTTTAGTTAAAGAAATATGTTTATAAATCCCATTCTATTCTACTCTCTGGAGCTTCCCATCCTTCAGAAATATGTGTCTCATTTCAAGAGCTGCAACAACGCTAGTGGCTCTCTGAGGATACACAGAGAGGCTAAGCTAAGCTAATTCTTCAGGGGCCACATCCGTGGCATACTTGAAAAGTTGTATTCTCCAAAGGATGCAGCCTCTGAATTGAAACTCAGCCTGTTTAGAATGTTATTGGGCTATAATTTATATCCCTGAAAAGCATATAAGTATATTGTGGAATAATCATCGCTTCTTTTGGTCCTGTCAAAATGAAGAGTCAAAAGTATGTCATGAATCATTCTCAAACTTTACTCTTCCATAGACTTTGATGAAGAAGAACTGGATTGATTTCAGGGAAAGGTTGGTTGTATATTTCTGGCACTGGGAGTTTTACCTCCAAAAGTTTTCAGGCCATAATTTCGCAACCCTTTGTTCTGATTTAGTCCAAATTTGGTGCATCGATTCAGGAAAATATATCTTTTACATGCCATGTTTTACCCTAAAAGTTCATATTTTACTCACTTTTTCCTGAAAAACACTATTTTTCAGCCAAAACATTAATTTCAGGAGTTCAATCAGAGGGATTGCTTGTGCAACACCGGGGATTGGGGGCTTTGCACGAGTTGCTCATTAAACCCATTTACCTCTTGCATCCAAGCCTGGTAGAAAAGTCATTAATTTTTCTAAGGTATATGATGATTTACAAAAAACTGGACCTAGGAGAACGTGGGGCATCCGTCTGGAGGTCCGGTCTGGGCACAGTGGACAAATAAGCTGTAATAAATAAGCTGCTAATACCTCATTCAGAATATTTATGGGTCAGGCTCTGGCGCTCGCTCGGAGGGAAGTTCATGCTACACAAAAGTACCGGAAGTACAGTTTGTGCAGGAAACTGGCAACACAAGGAACATTACATCCCAAACACATCTGACTCACATTAATGAGGTTTATTTAAATTTATGTCCAAGACCCGAGGCAAAACGTTAGTGCGGACAAGAATAAGTTTCGTAAAGGATTCTGCCTGTTAGCGGACTTATCGGACTTATCTCCACAACCTCCTCCAGGAGCTTCATGATCGGGTTTGTCAGGGTTACATCGAGAAGATCACGAGCGGAGCCCGAGTATTCGGGCGTCATCATTCCACCTGGTTGTCTCAGGAGGAATATAATGTCGGCAACTCAAATATTAACAGACGGGAAAACACGTTGGAGAGGAATAAAAATGCTATGACTGCTTTGCATACTTTCCCCACCGAGACCCCGGCCTGCAACCTTCCCCTCCTTCAGCCTCAATTGAGCGGCAAGGATTTGTATAACGGCATCAGTGACTCGCCGTCTGGAATAACGCTCTAAATAAAGAATAAAAGCAATCTGCTCTCCTTTCACTCCATGCACCTTTTCCTCTCCTGTTGCCAGGGGAATGACCAAATGCATTTTATATGCGAGCGCCGCGCTCCACTGCATCCTGAGCACAGGACAGAATCCTGTTCCACTTTAAAGACGCTAATTTTACATTTTTAATGACTGGCTGATGGTGAGTCCCACTTACAAGAAAAAAGAAGTGGAAGTCGTCCTCCCCATATCTCCTCATTCCAGAGGGATGAGGATGTTTTTGTGTGTAAGATAAACAGAAGAATAAATACGATAAGCTCTTGTTTTACTCGATCCACCTCTACGCCCCCATTTTGTGTGCAAATTATTCTTTAATTAATTAAATCGCCAAAAACTATTACGTCATCTTACACAGATTCTTCATTTTGACACAGAAGCTGAAAAATTATCTCAAGGATCATTTGCAAATTTTTGTACCCACATAAGCCTTAGCGCGAGGAAGAACTGGATTGATTTTTGGAAAGATTGGTTTGATTTCCAAAGGGTTTTTGGGCCATGATTTCTCAAGCATCGTCCCGATAAGTCCAAATTTGTACCGGAGGAGATCAATCTTGTATATATCATATTTTACTCTAAATGTTAATATTTCACCCACTAGGGGGAGCTTCTTCACCAAAAAACACAGTTTTTCGATTTTTCATTGTCAAACATCATAATTTTCTCTAGTTGTTCATATTCAACCACTAGGGGGAGTTTTTTTTTTTTTTTACAAGAAACACTGACTTTCAGACATAACTTCCTAAGAGTTTGTCCGATTCTGTCCAAATTTGGTGAACATGAATCGAATCACTGAGATCTATCTTCTATATATTATATATTACTCTAATAGATAACATCTAAATCACTAGGGTGAGCTTTTTTTATTTCTTTCCTTACCGAGACACAATCCTTCTAATCTAAGTAGTCCCTCAGGGGGATCGCTTGTACAACACAGGGGATTGGGGGCCTTTTCAGGGATATACCCTTGCTGTCTAGGACGACGGCGTAGGCCTACTCTTACTTTTGCATTCCCTACAAACGTGTGAAATGGCTGCAGTGGAATCCAGTCCAGGAGATTCCTCAATTTCATGACTGGATAGCCAGATGCCGGGATTATCTCTTGTTATTTTAAGTCCGATAACACAGGATTATGACTTAAGAGGATGTGTGACATCAGCTGGAAGAAACTCAGGGGCTCCTTCAAGGAAATATCTGCAAAAATACAGTTCATACTAGCCAAAGTAAGAATTGGTGAGATGAGAAAGTCGACCCAAAACAACAGCTAGTGAAGAAGGTTATCTTTAATTTCTGTAAACGCCTTCACATAAACTCCCCACGTCCCTCTTCTAAAGGGCGAGCTCTGCTATTCTCTAAAGGTAATTAGCTTGATCTCAATGCTGTCATCTCCATAAGTGTAGCTGCTTGTGAAACAAAAACAAAAAAAAGGCAGCAAGAAAAGAAGAGGCCAGCCCTCCCCAGGGTCAGCGCCCACCGCAGCCTGGATTATGGCACCAAAGGAATCCTGGGAAGCGTGTATTGATTTGGCCTGACACTCGCTGCCACATTTAGCTTAGCTCGGCCGCTGACTCGCAAAGGCTTTGAGCAGTTATCTGCCATATTCTCCGGCGTCTTTAAAGAGCGCTGCGGTATCACCTCATGCCACGGAAGATCTATCGTCTCGTAATCAGCTCGCTGCACCTCACGGCAAATCTTCTTTGACTACTAATACGAGCTTAAAGTTCATGTGCAGAGGACTATGCCTAGTGAACTTGTTAGCATCAGCGAGCTGTGGCCAAACGCTGGCCTTCAGAAGCGCCATTTGTTTCCAAAAATCTCCACCATTATTTTTTTTTTAAACCATTTTTGTCTGAATATGTAATTTTTCTATGTTCTGATGTTTCAAGAATGTGACATAAATTATACAGATGCTCTTCATCATCTTCACAAACTCATACTCATATACATTTATGACTTTGTCAGACAACTTAAGCACTAGCATTTTATGCTAGCACCATCCATCATTCATCCATCCACCTAACCATCCATTCATCCATCCATAAATCCATCTATCATCCATCCACCTAACCATCCACCCATCCATCCATCCATCCACCTAACCATCCTTTCATCCATCCATCCATCCATCCACCTAACCATCCACCCATCTAAGCATCCATCCACCTAACCATCCTTTCATCCATCCATAAATCCCTCTATCCATCCATCCACCTAACCATCCTTTCATCCATCCATAAATCCCTCTATCCATCCATCCACCTAACCATCCATCCATCCACCTAACCATCCATCCATCCACCTAACCATCCACCCATCTAAGCATCCATCCACCCATCCATCCATCCATCCACCTAACCATCCACCCATCTAAGCATCCATCCACCTAACCATCCAACCACCTAACCATCCATCATTCATCCATCCACCTAACCAGCCATTCATCCATCCATAAATCCCTCTATCCATCCATCCACCTAACCATCCATCCATCCACCTAACCATCCACCCATCTAAGCATCCATCCACCTAACCATCCATCCATCCACCTAACCATCCATCCATCCACCTAACCATCCACCCATCTAAGCATCCATCCACCTAACCATCCATCCATCCACCTAACCATCCATCCATCCACCTAACCATCCACCCATCTAAGCATCCATCCACCTAACCATCCATCCTTCCACCTAACCATCCACCCATCTAAGCATCCATCCACCTAACCATCCATCCACCTAACAATCATTCATCCATCCATCCATCCATCCATTAATCCATCTATCCATACATGCTGGTTTTGTTTTCATCTCCAGACATGAAGGAAAGATAAAATAAAAACTATGAGAACCAACTATCCATCAGAACCATACAGACAATCTACATGTCATAACATTTTGTTCTTTTCAGGCCCAGCACTGTTTTTTAACGTTACACGTCAGATGTTCAACCCCTCCTCTCACTTCTAATCAACTGTAAACATCTGATCAGCCAGTGATGTTGGTTTGCATGATTCTGGGCAAACACCGTGAGCAAAGAGCAACGCTTCTCCAATGTTTGCCAGGAAACATCCAACACTTTAGCCTTTGGAACACCCATTGGCCTTAAGTGGCCAAATGCCATCTTATTTTATTCATGTTCCGGATCTCCTGCGCCCTTTGGTGCTGAGCCCTCCTCCAGCAATAAGCATCAACCCTCTCCTTCCACGTCATGCAGATCTTATTTGTCTTTTTTATTGCGACATTTTCCATTTAATTAAATTCTCTGAGCAACACTCGCAACATCATACAGCATATTCTCCCTGTGCGTCTCTGCCAGCCGCCGATGCAGTCATGGGACGGCTGGGGGGATGAAATGGGCAAAGACAGCTCCACAACCGCCAGGGGTGTTATTCTAAGATGAGGCTGGAATCAGAAGTTTTGTCGGTTTCAGTTAACCAGGGCGCTGCTAAATGGCTTAAGCCAAGCATCAGTGCACCCAGCCAAGGCTCTGAGATATATTGCTGCATGACAGCTAAAGTAGTCGGCTGAATCATGAACATGTACCCAGCCCAAAGAGCCCTCGGGCTTTCTCTTCTTCATGACTGGCTTTTAAGTGTTTTTAATCCGTGGGACACAGCGATAATGTGCATTAAGATCAAGAACACTTATTTCAATTGTGCTTTATGTTTTATTCCAGCCTCAACTAGGGGGCGTCTAGACTGCGTGTTGCTCCAGAGGAACGCCTTCCATAAGAGCAGGGTTGACTTCCATCATCTCTCTATACTGATATTAGTATTCTCTATAACTAGGCCTAGATAGCAAGGGAATATCCCCGAAAAGCCCCAAATCCTCTGCGTCGTACAAACAGTTCCAATGTGAAGTTATGTCGGCAAAATGGAGCATGGACTCAGATATTTAATATATATTGTACATACATACATATATATACGTATATGAATGTATATATATATACTAGATCGATCTCCTCGAGTCGACTTTATGCTCTAAATTGAACCAAAGGTTGACAAAATGATAACCAAAAGGCCTTTTTGCGATAAAAGCTCCCCCCAATGTTGGAAATATACAACTGACCTCTCTGTGCGTCTCTTATAAAATGATCCCATGGGTGCCCACTCCGAGCACCACAATGGGATTCAGCAACCACACACTTGAAAACAGAGGGATTCAATGTAATGTGACAGTTCTTCACTTTTACTTGATATAGACATTCATTTTCCATTATGAGTTAAAATAGGTCCGTCTCACAGACTCGTATCTAAGTGATTCACTTTAGCAGTGGATGGGCGCCCTCTCTCTCTCTCTCTCTCTCTCTCTCTATCTATCTCTCTATCTCTCTCGCTCGCAACCCAACTGGTCCAGGCCGTCACTTCACCAGTGGCACAAATAAGAGCCAATTAAATTAGAAGCACTGACTAACGCTGACCGTTACTGAAGTGAGAGACGCCTATAGTTCCGTGGATATTTTTCTTTTTCTGACTTCCTGTTTGAGCCTTCTCCGTGACTCCGTTACTTCTTTGTAGGTTCACTATTGTTCCAAGTGTTCTCCATCTGCAGATAATATGTGGATCTGCGGCCAAGAGTTTTGGAACCCTTCCCAGGCTGATGTTTATCGATCATTTTTTTCATCACCTCTTCTGGAATTCCTTTTGATTTTGGCATAGTGCGATCCATGAGATGCACAAGCCAACTTCCTGCTTCTGAAAATGGTCTATTTAATTGATGTTTTAAAGGTCCATTGTGTAGAATTCTACCAGGTGGAGGCCCTGTGAGCCCTCTCCCTCTCCTTCTCTGTCTGAATTTCTCCTGACCCAAACCGAGCACCAGCAACGAGGAACCAACACTTGTTCTACTGAGGTCTGTCCACGCGCCACGGATGGTGGCCAGTTCAGGAGTGATCGCCCTTTGGAAGTGAAAATGGCGCACTATCAGTCCGCGATCTCTGGGAAGGGGTTAGATCCGGGCAGGGGTGGGACTCTCTGAAAACCACAGCCAACGCCATGTGCCTCCTCGCCTGTGTGGCTGCTGGGAGGGAGGCTGGCGGGACTGAGCTGAGTTGAATCCTCCCGGTTGCCAGGACTCCTCATATTTGCCCTGACGGCGAGGCTTGGCGCTCAGTTGATTATTCTTGTTCTAAATAATTAGTGTGATCCTCCATTTGTCGAAGCAGTTTTACAGTTGTAACTGTTGTACAAATAGTTACAACTTAAACTCTCTCTAGAAGTTTGTACCAACATGGCAGCTTCTATATAAACCCGCTCCATTGAGATGAAAAGGGTAACAAATATTTATACTTTCAGCTGAAAGGACACAAAATAAAAACATAGTTAATGAATATTATATTCAATTTCCTGAAAGAAATACCCATGAATACCCCGAAATGTCACATACTGTACCTTTCAAATCTGGGTGTGTCTGATCCAGTTTATTTTCTAAGGGAGTCACTCCGGCATCATGGGAATGTAGAAACGCTCCTTTAATAAAGGAGTTGATGAAGTTCAGGAGAAAAATGAAGTGTTAGAAGTCTGAGCTGTAAGGCCGTGCCTAAGAAGTGAAGGGGTACATGTCCCGAACATGACGCTCCATAACAGCAGCTGTTTGTGATGTGAAAAGACAATACTATAATCTGAAACACACAATTAATCACACACAAGAACTTTGGGCCGGAATTCAAGCATCTGAGCCCAGACACAGATTATGAAAGCAATGAAACACGACGCCTGCTAATGTGCCAGAACTTACCGACTCCCTGACACGATGAGTTTGACTTCATGCAGGAGCGTCTATAGGTATTAATATTTGTACGTTATTAAAGCAGCAGGTACGTCCATTTATCTAAACACAAACCTTCAAACTCCGTCAAACTCACCCGTTCCGTTTCCAACGTGTGAGTCCCACTCTCTCCGGAGTCAGACATTTTTTTCCGCTTACTGAATCTTACATTGATGCTTCCACAGGAAGAAAACGGCCAAACACGTATTGACTCGTGTCATTATGTCATTTTACTAAACGCAGCTGTGCAGAAGCTCAAACAATACCACAGACAGCACCATGTGTTGGCTGCCGGGCCAAAAACCCAACTCTCGCTGATGCCGGAATATGAGCAAAGTGGTCACAGAGCATGTGGCATGATGAACAGCACAGACAGAAGGTTCTGGGTTCGAATCCACCTCGCGTCTTTCAGTACTGACTGTGCATGTTCCCCCAAAACCACACGCTTTAAGTTTCCTTCTAGGTGTGAGGGTGAATGCTGGGTCCTGTGATGAACTGACAACTTGTTCAGTGTAAGCCCCACCTCCCACCCATGTCAACTGACAAGGGCTCCAGTCCCCTTGTGACCCTACACAGGATAAGAGGTTATGGAAAATAATAATACTAATAACTGGTTCAAAATATTTGTTTCCAAAAGAAAGTTAGAATGTTCTTTGCAGGATAAAAACAAGGCCTTAAAAGACACCGACAGTGACGGTAGACTAGGTCTACGCTGTTGTTTACCAACCGCATTGAACTCTTCAAAATAAATTTGAAGAGTTTTTCATGGAAAGAGAGCTCCCCCTGTTGTGTAAGGTGGGATATTAGATCCCCTTGAGTCGATTCATATTCACTAAATCCGGGAGGAAGACGTAAAAAAAGCCCTTTTCGTAAAAATAAATAAAATAAAATAAATCTCCCCCTAGTGAGTAAAATGTGAACTATTGGAGTAAAATGCGAGGTATACAAAATAGATCTCCTCAGTCTAAATCAGATCAACAGTTAATAAATTTTAATCCCGAAAACTTTCGGGGGTAAAGCGCCCCCTAGTGTCGGAAATATACAACCCACCTTTCCCCGAATCTCTGGTTCTTCGCCGCGCCTAAGTCTACGGAGGAATTAAATTTGAAGATGATCCATAAAGGAGTCATCAGCCTCTCTTCACAGGTATCCAGTGAAGAGAGGCTGATGAGGTAACATCCCATAGTTTTCGTTAAAATCCGAGCTGCTGGATTCCGAGGAAGCTGGAGACAAACAGGCGGATGCTGAGGGGAGCGATCAAAACCGAACAAGCAACCGAGTCAAAATGTCACAAATGTTCACCGGTGTCACATTTCTACCAAGTCAGATTTAGTTTATGTGTGGCTTTAAAAATATACTCTATACATCAATCAGCCATAACATTAGAACTGCCTGCCTTAAGTTGCGTAGGGCCACCTGTCGCTGCCAAAAGAGTTCTGAGCTGCATTGTTGGTTCTGACACCTTCCCTTCAGGAAAAAAACATGAACTTTTCTGGTGTTAAAATATTTTGTCTATGAGATCAGAAAACATTGGCTCGCCTTCACTCCCTACGAACGTCAATGACTCTGTCGCCGGTTCACCAGTCGTCCTTCGCCAGAACGATGAGATTAGTGACGTCTGGGAACACCCTGCACTCCACTGCCAGTGCATTTTATTATTACTCTTCTGCAGTTACAAACTGTACTTCCTGTAAATGAGAGAAATATCTTATTGAACCGTCTTTCTTTCTCTTTTTTTTTAAATTGACCTTGTTTAAGACGCTCCGATCCAGCCGTCTATCCATCCTAATCTGGCCCTTGCCAAATGTGCTCATATCCTTGCTTATGTTCCATTTTTCCTGCCTCCAACACACCAAATGTCTTATTATAATGTCCCCTTGCTGCTTAATGTATCTCACTCACTGACATGTGGCATTGTAATAATATATTCAATGATATACTGACTTCAACTATCAGTGGTTATAATGTTATGGCTGATTAGTATATATATAAATTGCACAGAAGAATTTTGAGAATGGTTTAATCTCAAAAATAATCACAGTTTACGTGTGAAAATAACATTTCTCCGCTATGACCGAAGATGTTTTTTTTTTTTATGTGACATAAGAATTTAAGATCAAGTGGTTTTTTAAAAGTAGCCATCACAAAAAAAAAAAAAACACTCCAACTTTTTTCCTTACACGTTTCTAACAGTCAGGCTTTTTTTTTCGTTTGGACTCCATTATTCATATTTTGTTCAAAACGAGTGGCTCTAGTGTTTCAGCGTCTGTCGGCGAGCATCTCTCCGTGAGTTTGATCTGTTTTACGTTCCTCCTGTTAGAATGAGATAAGACAACACGGTGAAATCAAACCTGGCAATAAATCACGGCGTGGGCTCGGATCAACCGCAACTAATACATCATCTTGTCCTGGATGAAACCGAACCCTGTGCTACAGTCACGGCGTCACGGTCAGCTGGAGAGGGAATCTCTGCGGTAAATCGGAATCAGCTGATGCATCTGCTACTGGAGTAAACATGAGCTCATCGACTTCTGAAAAAAAACGTACGACTCTGATGATTCGTTCCTTTTAACGATGGAGCATGAAGGCCACGTTGACAAAAAAAATATAGAGGTACGAGAATAAAGTCATGAGTTTTCAAAAGTTCTGAGACTTGTGATGATTATGTTGTGCTTTTGTACCAACACAGTCGATATACGTCTATTTGTCGATCCTACATTGTTATTAAAATATAGATTGACAAAATAATCCCTGTTCGGCATTTTCGCTACAATATGTAGCCTAAAAATTACGTCTTTATTTGCGTAGAATTACGATTTTTTTTCCTCGCAAAAATTAGAATTTCTTTCTTATAAAATTAAGAGTTTTTTCTTGTGATAGTACAACATTTTTTAATTCTTTTAAAATGATGACTTTGTTCTAATAGCCTTTTTTTTTTTATGTATGAAACAGGTTTTAATGAAGCCCCTTCGTCAATTTTAAACTTTTGGCACATTTGGCATTACAGTTACAGACGATCGGTCAGATTTGACACCGAACAGAATCGACACAGTTTCAGCGACACTTGAGTTCAAGTTCAAGTTTCTTAACATTAACTTTGTGTTTTCTCACCGCAGCAAATCTTATTATAAATATCATCATTTTGGATTTAATGATCCCGATCACTGCTTGGATCCAGATCAAAGTTTGATGATCTGGATCACCAACAGGTCGTTGGAGGTGTCACTTCCTGTGTTCGTGGAATGTCATTTAAAATACATTCTCTGGTTGGAGTAATCCTGTTTACAGACAAACATATTCCACCTTTAGTCAATATCCATGCACTACTTTGCGCCACTTTTTAATCAATATTCTTGGACATTTCATTCTACGAATAGTGTTTTTTTTGTAGCTAGAGTCTGTTTCATTTTGAGTTTTTAGTGTTCAGTATTATCAGATTGTATTTTGTGGACATTTATATGTATATATATGAATATATTAATTCCGTGTGGGCCACCCATCGTCTCTGAGAGACGCTTTCTCGTTCTGCATCTTCGACTGACATCAATATTAGCCAGGTGGTTTTAATGTTATGGCCGATCAGTGTAACGTTAATTTCCACTTACTTCAAGAATATGTCAAATCTTTGCAAACCCGAACGCTCCTTCGCCCTCGGACAAAGGATTAAGACCTGACAGGGCCGGAATCAGCGGAGGCCATCTCCGGACACCTCTCCCCTCTGATCCCTCGGAGCCAGGGAGTATCGGAGCGCCGCGGGAACGAATCCAAACAAACGAACACAATCAAACTCAGGAGGAACGTGTCAACAAACACCAACCTTCATCTCAGCCCGCAGGTCAACTGAGAGCCTGTGTGGCCCCCGTCGTACGGCGACCTCTGACCGTCACGCTGGAGGAGGAACCTCGAACACACCAACAGAAAACCAACAAAGAGGTTCTCCAGCGCTTAACATTCCTCCCAAGTTCATCAACACTGGTGACCAATCAACCAGGATGCAGCCTCTTACGTCCGCGAGGAAGCGGCTTCACACCGGCGAGCAGCTGTAGTCTCCACCTCTATTGTTATGTCGTGTTGTGGGTGGAGGTCCCAGCACCGTTAAAGTGGAATCGCCTTAACCCAGTCGGACCTGCTTTTGTCATAGCTGAAGGATTTCCTACGGCAACGATTGGCGAAGTTTTGTATACACTCACGCTCCACTGGCCACATCATCTTTGCTTCACGTGTTCCACGTCCAGTTTGTTCAGGGTCCCTAACAAAGAGACTAGTTTGTTTTCACCCACCGGAGGAGTTGCCAAGCACAAGCACGAATCCGGTAATTGCCGCCGCTTCACAGGCGGACTGAATTGGACCTGACGTTGGAGAATTATTACTAAATGAAATGCTGCCCTTACGATTCTGCGGGTTTGGCCGAGTCCAGTGAACCTGCTCTGCAAGGACGCTAAAGCGTAAAATATGATTGTCACTTTTTTCTCACTCTCTCTCAAAACATTTCCCTCCGCCAAGAGAGTCATGTTTTCACTCCTGTGCGTTTGTCTGTTTCTTTGTTCGTTTGTGTGTTTGTGAGAAAGGCGACGGAAAACTCTACAGGATGGATTTGCATGAAAGTTTAACCAGTGGTGAGTTTTTTTTCAATGAAAAGCAGCCAGAGAGAAGAATCCTCCGTCGAGGCACAACAATACCCGGGGTTTCGGAAAAATGTATACAGATTCCCCCATTAACGTCTGAGTTATTGTAAGCCCGGGAATTGACCAACAACTCCAACAAACTCTCTGAGTATCTCTCAAATACTCTGTAGCCGGTTGTCTCTTGCGCCTTCCACTTCAGCGTCTATGTTCAGCCCACTAAGCCCCATGTTCCTACCCCAAAGGAACATCAAAGTAATCAAATTAACACAGACAACAAAGCCACATTGTGTCATGGTTTATTCGTAGAGAGTCAAAGTTCATTCATAAAGAGTCATAGTTCATTCGTAGAGAGTCATAGTTAATTCAAAAAAGGGTAAAATTTCATTCATAAAGAGTCAGCGCATTCATAAAGAGCCATAGTTCATTCATAAAGAATCATAGTGCATTCATAAAGAGTCATAGTTCATCATATAGAGTCATAGTTCATCATATAGAGTCATAATTCATTCATATAGAGTCATAGTTCATTCATATAGAGTCATAATTCATTGATAAAGAGTCATAGTTCATTCATAAACAGACATAGTTCATTCATAAACAGTCATAGTTCATTCATAGACAGACATAGTTCATTCATAGACAGTCATGGTTATAAACTCATCTTGAGTCCAGACACAAGTGTATTAAAGCTCCTTTTGTAACAGAGAGCGGCTCCACTGAACTGAAATGAGGCGTTACTTACTCGCCAGCAGCGTGATGCTAATACAGAATGGCGGTTCAGAGCAGCCCTATGGAACTTTCTCAGCCTTACCAAGTAATTGGTGACCCCAGCTGACACGGGTGGCTCCAGAAACTGGTCCCGGGAAAAGCAAACAGGGTCAATCCTACATGGGATTTTCATACGTGTCGGGGGGAAAGCATGTGACAAGAAATAACATTGGGGCTCTCATACGTTCGGAGGCACAGCGCCTGTTTGACACGGTGTTGGCTTTGGGTCCTGATATTCTGTGGGAAGGATTGTGGCGACATTAATGTCAGCTTTCAACATTCCCCGTAGAGGTTAATCTGCGGAGCCATGGAACGACATCTTCTGGCTAACAGGCTGCACCTTTGGGGTGTCATGACTCGTGTTTTTTTTTCCTTCTGTCAGTTTCTCGGTTTATTGTGTATCAGTTCTCACATTTCATTTTGAAGGTTATTGTTGTTGTTTAGCCGAGTTATTTCTTGGTTTATTCTGTTTTGGTTTATCTGGTTTTATTTCAAAGGTTTATGTTTCATCATCCAGCACTGTTTCCTGTTTTATTTTGAAAGAGTTCATCCATGTGATTCTGTTAACTTTATACTTCCTGTATTGTTTCTTTGTGGTTTGTTTTTCCCCTCTGTGTCTGTCCTATGATTTTGAATTTCCTCCAGTGTGATTATCACTCATGTCCACCTGTGGGGTACGCCACCTGGTTCCACCCGTAGTTACGGCCGGTACCCTGCCGGCTTAGAATACCAACGATGGTATTTGGTAACTTGAGCCACATCTGGTCCAGCTTGAATATCGTGTCATGTTCCGCATATTGATTTGGCGAATAGGTTTTAGGCCGGGTGCCCTTCCTGCAAAACGCTCCACATTTATCCGGGCTTGGAACCGAGACATAGAAGTACACTGATAAGTGACCTTGTCATGGTTGGGTTAAGTCAAAATAAAACCAATCATCAAATAAGTAGGCAAATAAAAATATGCCTGTAAAATTAGATGCAGTGATGTGCAAAAGTATTGGACCCCATCCTGGTTTCCTGTATTTCTGTGTGTCTCTTGTACTGGACTGACCCGAGTCTTCAAACAAAGCCTGAAGGTAAAGTCTATGGCAATGTCCACTCAGTGGTTCCTGTGGGGCGGTACTGGGAAAGTTCTGGGTTTAGGGCCATTGCTACGAGTCATCCGTTCTGTATACAACCAGAGTGAGAAGAGTGCTGGACCGGACCACCAAGGTTGTCCCCAGTCTCCGATTCTCTTCTTGAAATTCGTGGAAAGGATCACAAGGTTCGGGCCAGGTGAGGAGAAGGTCCAGTTCGGACAGCTTAGAATTGCATCTCTGCTGTTTAAAGAGGATGTGATCCTGTTGGCGTCATCGGTCCGTGACTTCCAGAATCACTGGGGAGGTTGAAGTGGTTCAGCATCTGATCAGGATGGAGGACCCTTCTGGACTTTCTGTCACATCATTCTCTATAGGACTTCCTCATGAGCCATTGGTTAAAGCGCCCTCCTCGGGGGGCTTCTTTGACCTGTGGTGGTACCCAGGGCTCCATCCTTGGCCCCCTGACCGTTAGCATATTCTCTAAATGCCGCCACTGGGTCACATTGTTTGTTTTTTTAAGGTCTGCTTTCTAAAGAAGGTAATTCAATCTACTGACCTGATTCTGGACAGCTTTCACTAGCTGAAGTATGCTTCACAGTCTACTCTGATTACTAATTACTCCCTCACTACACTGCTGTAGATCGGACGCCGCGAAGGAGATGATGCTCCGAGCCGCAGAACCATCAGGCATCCCAAACGCTCCCACATCATGCAACGATTTCTGCTGGTTGGAACAAACTTGGAGAAAGACACCATGGATGGATAACAGTCAGCAGAGGGTCACATGAAAAGTTTTCCAGATCCGCCATTTGGTCGGAGGTTTCGCCTCGGCCGACTGAGTTTGCCGCAAAATCATGTGTTTGTGTTTTTTAAATCCCCTGAGAAGCCTGGTATGTTTTTTTTTTTTTCACATGTCATGGGTCAATCAGTTCACTAAGCAGACTTTTGTCTATGATTCGGAGATTCTGTATTCCTCACCCTTTATTTGGGCGGGTTTTGCTTGCTGCTTACGTCTTCATGGTCTCACAGGAAGAGAAATCTTAAGAGCTGTTTTGAGAAATCCTTCATACTGAATTTTGAACCGCTATTCATCGTGTTGTTCTGGTTTGGTGCTTTATAAGTCTGTAGGGGTTTTGTGGTATTTATCGTGGTGTTCGCTTTGGTGCCGACTTTCTCTTTCTCTAGTTTGTTTCCAGTAAAACTTCTTCAGATCTCTATTCCTGTGTATCTTGTATGTCAGATTGATACGTAGCTTACAACCTCCTTTATTAATAGACTTTTTTTTTAACATTTCAATCGTACATTACAACCAACTGTTTCTTTAGTTAATTATGTCATTCTTATTTGTTATACCGATTGCATGGTTCTAAGGATTAAGGACTATCACAAGGAAAGAAGTTGTACAAGTCAAAATTGGACGACCTTCCCGCAGAAGGAATCAGATTACCTCAACATCAATGGAATTCAAATTATACACAAACTGAACTCGTGTTTTTTATGGGTATTTTTTATTTTAATTTTTTTATATTTAAGTTTACCAACTGTCTTGCTCAGGTGAGTAATATTATATAAAAATGAAAAAAGTGTGATGTCCGTTGCAGACTGCACTCATTTTAAAAAGTAATGTACATCTTTATGTATAAAGTATGCATCTGCCTCAAGATGCATCATGGGTAAATCAACAGGATAGGAAAGGAAAAAATCACACTTCTGTTACACAAACCTACTTTCTTCATTCTAAAATGACAGGAGGTGTAAATGGATACATGAGCCAGATGTTTGCAGTTTGTGATAATTAAATACTTTCACTGAAACAATTAATTGTTAACAGTATTTTTTTGTTGTTGACGTAAATTCAGCCTTCATCCAATATGCTTGCTCAGCATAAATGTAAGAAGAACATACCTGCACAGAATTATGTCTGCTATTTTACAAACTACTCTCATTGTGGCAGAAAGAGGAAACTTTAAGGTTTGCTGTATCGGAAGCAGAAGTTAATTCAGCCTGACCTCTAGTGGCCATTTGCTGTCATTACATCTAAAAGTCAAATAAATAAATAAATAAATAAATAAGTGGTTATTAAAAATAAATTATGGGAGTATTCTTTCTCATCTCAGTGTTTTTGTTTGTTTGTCTTGCTCACACACGTGAAGGAAAGGCCGAGGGGCAGCCAAGGAATCATAATGAAGAAAAAGGTATTTATTTCTGCTTTAAAAAAATATTCTGAAAAAAAAAAAAAGATTAATAAATGATTATAAAAAAATTCTACTGTCTAGGGAAATGCTTAAAAACGTGCCTATTGTTTAGTTTACAGGGTTTACAGAACATGCTGTTGAGTTGAACTGTGGAAGATGTGGAGTGGGACTCAGTGGGTTCTGCTGACTCGTGGATATTTCTGCCTCAGATGAATTGATTTTGATCATTCTTCTAAAATGATTTCTCTCTAAACACTTCCACCTTCACAGATGTGTTTGATACTAGAAGACTTATGTGTCCCTTAGAAGAGTAAAGACAATAATTCCTCTGTGAAAAATTGTATCATGGTTGGTTTTCAGCACATGTTGAAACATTGGGACTTTTTCAACTGGTCAATCAATCAATCAGTCAAATTTAATTGATAAAGCACATTTCATACACAAGAACGTAGCAGAAAGTACTTTACACGATAAAAACCCTTCCCACCTTAGCCCAAAACTAACCCAATTCCCAATCCTAATATTTAAAGTTATGTATTTAATTACAAGTAAAATTTCCATGAATTTGGATTACATCATTTTAACACAGAAAATGTAATGACCTTAATGTTATACATATTTGTAAGTCCCTTTTTTCCAACTGATTAAATTGAATTGTTTTCCCAGTTAACTGATTTATGTTGATTCTATGAAATCTCAATACACACAATATCAATATCAATATATATATATGTCTAAATGAAGAAATGGGTTGAGTTAAATGCCTGAGTGAGAAGATACTTCTTGGGTTTGCGTTAAAAAGAAACACATCAACACTTTCTGACGTCCTTTAGGTCTTCAGGGAGGCTGATCCACAGACGTGGACCGCAGTAGACAAAAGAAGCTTCTCCGTGGGTTTTTGTTCTTACTTTTGGAATAATTAAAAGACCACAACAAGAATAACTCTTGGTTCCTGACCAGAAGGCTCATAGGATAAAAGCAAATCTGATCAATAAGAAGGATGTACATCATTTCTACAGAGATGTAGAAACCAAGAAAAAAGGATCTTCATTTATTTTTACTTTAATTTCCTCTGACTGACATCTGCAGTGTTTTGATTCCACTTCCTTCATTCTGCCTCCGACCCAGCTGAATAATTATTAATAACTTTGGTCCATGTGACATTGAAAAGAAAATGTCTTCTTGATCAGTTGATGAGGGAGGAAAAGTCAGATGTGTATGTCCATCAGCTGAACACCACAACATCAACAAAAACAGGCAAACCGGATTCCAGTCTGTCAGGTGACAAACCCATTCCTCTGCAGGGGAGGATTCAGCAGAACCCTGACCTTTCCCCTACACCTCCGCAGGGTCTGCCGCGCTGCTTGTGGTCTGACAGCGCCCTCTAGTGGCTGGATTGGACATTTTATTTTATTATATTTTATTTTATTTATTTTTTATTTTTACAAACTTATTGTACGTTCATTTCTAAACTCACTCTCAGGGCAAAGCCGAACCAGTGCTTCACATTCACCTCATACGAACCGTCTCAAGGGGGTTTAACTTTTTTTTGTCATATTTTACTGTAATTATTCATTTCACTCACTTTCTCTGAAAAAAAAAAAAGTTTTGGCCTTTACTTTCCAGCCAAATGTCTGAATATGTCCAAATTGGTTCATATGAGCCTACATTAAGACATGTGTGTATCTGGCACATTCTTTCACCTTAATAGATCGTATCTATCTTCATGATTGAGTCACTGTGGGTTCTGATCTTAGCATATATATATATATCGTATTGATGACGTCATAGAAATGGTTAGGTTGAATCAATATGGACTGTTTGAGATTATTAATGAGTCATTTAATTACATTTGTTTTTTACATTTCTTTATTTCTTTATATTTTCATCAAGATCTTTGTGCTATTTCTGAAATATTAAATAAAATATCAAAAACTGCAGTTTTAAAGTAAGTGAAAAAACTTTATCTGCTCTTTTATACAAATCCACTCCAAAAAGGAAGTGGTTCTATTCTGGCCAAAGATCCCTTCCTCCTCTCCCACTAAGTTTTATGGGAACCCACTCAGTATTTAGTGAGTAATCTTACAGACAACCAACAAACCTCCTTAGTAGTGACAATAAAGTCAAACAATGTGCAGAGAAGTAAATCAAGTCCATGAAAAATATAACTATGTATAGATCACACATATTTACAAAATTATTTTTCTTATAAACACTTCACAATTTAAATGAATAACTTTCATTGTTTTTAACATTTTTACTTTCAGATCATTGAAGAAGTTATTATTCAAAGACTGTGTGCTGGAATCGTAAAGATTAATAAATAAAGTCTCCCTCTATCAAAATATGCATGAAATAACTTTTTTTAAGTTGAAAGAACTAAATTGTTGCATCTGAAGAATTGGAAAAATAATCAACAGGCTCGGTCAACATATGATCTGTATTGCGTGCCAGTGTGTGGGCGGGGCGAGAGAGAGAGAGAGAGAGAGAGAGAGAGAGAGAGAGAGAAGTTGATCGTATCGAGTCAGTCTTCGGTGATCGGCAGTGTGATGATGATGCGGAGGATAAACCATCATCCATCATCTCCATCTTCGTCGTCCTCCTATGAATTCATCCAAACCAGGCAGAGGGATGACGTCAGTAAACAACAACACCACGTTGTCGGCAGCGGTGAGGGACTACAGCTGCGTGCATTTCATCGTCTCTACCGTGTCCTTCTCGGTGCTACTCTTCTTCAACCTCATCATTAACTTCACCATAGTTCGAGTGGAGCACCTCCGGAGTCACGCGCGCTTCGTGCTGGTCTTCCACCTGCTGCTCTCCGCCCTGCTCCACCTGGGCACGAGCAGCGTCTTCTACTACCAGAACTGCGCCCACGTGCGGCCGGGACGCTCCGTCTGCATCGCCATGATCACCATCCTGATCAGCAGCGGCTCGAACATCCTCCTGACGCTCACGGCGATGGCTCTGGACCGGTACTGCGCCGTGTGCCACCCGATGCGCTACACCGCCAGCTTCGCCGCCTGGTACTGCTCCTGGCTGGTGGGCGCGCTCACCTGGCTGGTGGCTCTGCTCATCCCCCTCAGCCTGCTCACCAACCTGGACTCCCAGAGCGACAATAACGGGGCGTGTCGCCCGGAGCAGCTGAAGAAAGGCAACCTGCAGAAGGTTCTCTTCATAAGCGCGTGCGCGCTGCTCATTCTCTACAGCTACGGGAGGATTCTGGTGGAGGGGCGGAAGTTGGGGGTTCTAAACCGGCGCAACCGCGCAGGATGCAGGACCATCGCTCTTCACTTTAGCCAGCTGGCGGTCTTCATCCTGCCGAACTTCGTGAACTTCGCGCTGACGGTGACGTTCGAGCGGGGGCTGATCCAGGCCGAGACCAAAGGGATGTCCGCCGTGGTCATCTTCGCGTTCTTCAGCTTGGCGCAGTGTGTTGCGCCAGTCGTTTACGGTTTGCGCAAACAGGAACTTGTGGAGAAGTTGAGTCACCAGTTCCCCTGTTGTTCCCGGTACTTGAAGAGGGTCCTCGGCTGGATCGTGCGCGTCAGTTGGACCCACTCCCACTACAAAACACGGTAGGCTCAGATGAATGAATGAATGAATGAATGAATGAATGAATGAATGAATGAATGAGTATTTAAGACGTATTAGTGATGCTGCTCTCCTTTGTGTTTATCATATTCATAATCTACGATCAATATAAACTTGTGCGATAAAGAGGTTATTTTTATACTTGTTGCATGTTTTGTTTTGTGTTTTGAATGGTGTGAAATAAACCTAATAAGGTGTGAATTAATAAATATGTAAAGACAATGAAGGCTTGTCTTTATGAAGGCATTCTCGGCAGAAGAAAAGTAAATCGTCAAAAATAGGTACACTGGAGAGAAAAGGGTAGTTGATGAATCATCTGTTCACCTTCCCAAAGGTCAAAGGTCGAAGAAAAGCCAGGGCCATTTTTCACCATCAGTCAATTTAAAATTTGCTATGACTTAAAAATGAAATAAATACCACTGAGTTGTCGGTTAACTGTTAATAAAGTCGTTACGACTTATCGAATGTTGGTTTCTGAAACTTATATGAAAACATACAACTGTGACATTCAGCATATAAAAAAAGTTCACGTCTGTTTGTTAGCTGAATGCTTGATTAGTTGCTTTGTCAGAGGGGTGAAGCACGTGAAACCTTGTGGGAGCACCGGTCTTGTCAAAGAGAAGAACACTATTGAAGTATGGATGTGTGATTTTTATTTATTTACTTTTTCTTTTTACTACACAACATTATGAGACAGCGCTTTTCTTATTCTGTGGTTTAATTTATCATGCAGTAATGCATTGATCCTGATAAAACATTTAAAAAAAAGTTGTCCTATATGTATGGTGTTGGTTGATCCTCAAGGTTTGAATGTTTTGCTTCTACAAATGGAGTAACCTTAAATTATAATGGCGGGATTATGAGTTTGATTCTGAATAAGGCTTGATTGACTTAAAAGGGAGGAATTGTGGGATTGCAGGAGGAAGTCTGTAGTGACGGAGAATTTTAGTAGAGTGGTACGGGATATGTATGAGAGTAGTATGACAGCAGCGAGGTGTGCAATAGGACAGATGGGTTCAAGGTGGAGGTGGGACTGCATCAAGGACGGGCTCTGAGCCCCTTCTTGTTTCTATGGGGATGGGCGGGCTGACAGATGAGGTCAGTCAGGAGTCTCCATGGACAGAGATGTTTGTAGATGACATCGTGATGTGCAGTAAGAGCAGGGAACAGGTGGGGGAACACCTGGAGAGGTGGAGGTATGCGCTGGTCTGTGGCAGCGACACAGAATTCATGTGTGTGACGAAAGGGAGCCGGTGGAACGGTGAGGATGGAAGGAGTAAAGGTGGAGAAGGTGCAGGGGTTTAATACTTGGGGTAAAGTGTTCCAACAACGGGGAGTGTGAAAAAGAGGTTAAGAAGCCAGTTCAGGCAGGGTGGAGTGGGTGGAGAAGAGTGTCAAGACTTAAATAAGAAAGAGAAAAAAGGGAAGATCAAAGATGAGATCCCTGGATGTGACTGAGGACATGCAGTTGGTTTGTGTGGCAGTGGTAGATGCAGAGGAGAGACAACCAGCCTAAAGGAGGAGAAGAAAAGAAAAAGACTTCAACCGAATCCTCTGTGCAGATTTTTCCTGTGCATCAGGTGTTGCGTCAGAATTTGGACGAGAGTTTATTTTGGTAAAAAGAGACTGTTTGGTCTTTGCAGAGGTCTGCACTCTCTTCTCAAACAATAACCATGTCATAATCAGGAAGCTGTGAGAGGATCGTGTAAGGAGGTGCTGAGTGTAGGAACAGCTGGAGTGAATAAGTCAAGCGAGTCCTTGAGGAAGGGCGACTGATAGAAACGCGTGGTCCCATTCTTTTTATAGTGCTACTACTGAGACTACATGAGTCATTTAAAGTGACTGTCCTCGCATCAGGTGGGCGCTGAACCTGCGCTCTTCATAAACTCTCGCCTCTTCTATGTTTTTAGAAATGTTTGCATGTGAGCTGTTCAGCACAGGCGGAGCAGAATAGTTCAGGGTGGAGGCTCTGGTGTTTCTTCAGCTTCTTTGTACTTTATGTTCTTCCTCAGGGAGCGGACGCTAACGGTCCTCGAGGTCCTGGAAGTAGACGACGAAGCAGAAATGAGGTCAGTGCCCGTCATGGGCTCCTCGCATGACTTAGACTCACGCCGAGGTGATTTGGACGACGCCTAACAGGACACAGCGGGTCCAGATCAAGATGCCGATGTTCACAGGAACATCTGGTCACGGCTAGAACCTGGAAGGAGCCGCTTTGGTTGTAGCAAACCAGATTCCACAAGGTTCTGGCCTCACAGGAGAAGATAAGAACCGGATGTCAGGTCTTCAGCGGGTCACTGGAGGAGACAGTTGAGCCGCTCAATGGATCAGAACACAGACATGGCCTCAGAAGTTAACATTTCCCCTGGCTGGTCCAGAACTTTATGCTTCAAATCCTTTGTTCACAACTTCTTTGACGTCCATAAATGTTTTTTATGTGGTCTTAACTTTGTTGAGTTCAACGGTCTTCATCATTTGAATGTTTCCAGCAAACAACACCGAATGTGCAAGACATGCAGAGGTGAAAGTGTACGCGTTCTTCACTGGAGTAGAAGAACCGCTTATTTGTGAAAGTGAAGAGACCCTGTTTCAACTACTCAAACAGAATATGTGCAGACCTAACTGATTCTGATTGTCTTGTTTCATGGTGTTACTGTAATAGAATTATGTTATAGTGGGTTTTTATATATATTTATATATTTATATATATATATATATATACATATATATATATATATATACATAATATATATACTAGTATATGTACTAGTAGTATATATAGTATAATATATGTACTAGTAGTATATATAGTATAGTATATGTACTAGTAGTATATATAGTATAATATATGTACTAGTAGTATATATAGTATAGTATATGTACTAGTAGTATATATAGTATAATATATGTACTAGTAGTATATATAGTATAGTATATGTACTAGTAGTATATATAGTATAATATATGTACTAGTAGTATATATAGTATAGTATATGTACTACTAGTATATATAGTATAATATAGTAACAGGTTTGATGTTACTGGCACTGATAATAAGATATTTTAGTTCTTACCTGTCCAGAGATACCCAGGTTATGCTAATCTAAGTTTATCCTGGGTATTCATCTCAAGCTAAGCTTCATTTAAAATAAAAAATGAGCAGAATAAGTTGATAAGAGTCTTACTTTCAACTTCTACTACTTTCATCCACAGCCAAAGAATGTGTTCAGTGTGAATGACCACGATTTAGAGAAAAACACTGACTGCTTTTGTTTTCTTGTTGTTCTGGAATCTGGCAGCCGTGCATGATTTGCATGATTTGCATGATTTGATTTGAATTTATCGTACCTTTCATTTAGGATGAAATTGAGATTTTAGGAAAGGAAACAAGGACGCAAAATAAAATCTCATCAAGTTTGAAAATGTAAAGATTGAAATAATCAGTCATGACGTGAAAATATAGGGAGGAAATGCAAAAAGTCGTGAGAAAAATACATAGGAAAGTGCGGTTAACTGAGAAAGTTTCATATTAAATCAAGTAGTTTTGTGTGGATGAGACAAAGTGGATGGAAAGTGTAAATGTATGAAGTCAGACTCTCGGGAGGTTTCATATCTGCTGCTGAGCATCTCAGTCGGGTTTTTAGTCAACCGGAGCCGCAGCAAACAGATTCTATATACCAGGTTACTAAGCGTGTATCATCCTCAATCACAATGTTCACGTTTCATGTCAGACGCGTGGGCAGGAAGTGGTTCCTGTCTTTCTCTACCTCAGCAGTTATCTGGTCGAAGATAACTAAATGTTTCTGCTGTTGAGGAGCCTGGCGTTCACACGGGAAAGCCACGTCGCAGATTATGAATAAGAAAGAAAAAGGACCTAACAATACAAGACTCAACGCCATACTTCACAGTGGATATGAGGAGCTTTTCCCTATGGTTTTTTTATCTTGCCATGTCACCCGCATGAAAGGTTTGTTGCAAAAAGCTCTACTTCAGTCTCATCTGACCTATGACCTCGTCCCTTTGAACGTGTCCTCCGGTCTTTCCCATTGTGAGAAATGTCACAGAGAATCGGGCAAGTGTCACCTCCTATTTACACCCCAGTAAAACATGAAGTAATTGTTCATCACTTCAGAGTTCCTACTCACATTGGTGAAACCTCAGAATGTAAAATAGGAACGTAAATATACTTCAATCAGCTTTAAATCACAGTACGTGTCAATAATTGTTAAAAATATTTGTTTCATGATAAGAATGTTGTCACTTTAAGTTTATTACTTGATTAAAATGTTAGATTTTCATGAATAAATTGAATTAAAGACCATGGGCACACTCATGTTTTTAAGGGGTTGCACGATGTATATGTACTATATACACACAATATATATTTGTGTGTATTTTTTTATCAAAAAACAAAATATTGTGCAAAAGGAAAGCAGAAAAGGCCAGTTGAGTTTTTCGTTCAAATTCACAGTTAACTAATCCGGAAAGCAAAGGCGTTTTTTCTAACTATTCAGTCAACAGAGGAATAAATAAAAGAAACGTTTTCATTGACAGATGAAAACAGATAAGACAATTCAGATAAATACACAGACCTACTTTATTTTTTTATTATCTTAAAAATCACTAAAAACCAGGTTTGCAGGCTGATGTTCAGTTTCAGTTACAGTTACGGTTGTTGAACGCAGCCTCCCTGAAACAAACGTTTGCACTTAGGAGGTTAATATGATGGCCAGTAATGGAGTAAACCAGGGATGAACATTTTTAAAAACACATGAACCTTCTCTGAGGTAGGTCTGAACAGCATCTGTGAAGTGGATTCTAAGGCAAAGGTTTTGCTCCTGACATTAATGCTGTGACGGGCACAGAGTGAACGCCATAAACACGCAGAAAGGCGTTAACGTACACGCGTGCCTCAAACCGTGATAGTTTAACACACAGTAAATACATGTACAAACTGAAAACTGTCGTTTAAATGATCTCCGTGTCCCTTAAAACACGAAACAGTCTGATGGAAGAACAAACCAGACTGTGATTTCTGCCCACAACCATCAGTCAAGCTCAACATTTCATATTCAACTCTACGTGGAAACTCAATCACATGGATCCAATCAAAGCGATAGAATGTGTGCAATAGAGAACTTAGGGCAATATTAATTTACTTCAGTCTGAGGGAACTTGGTGAACTGTACATGACCCAGAACCTGGTGAGATTCAGAGAAGGAAAAAAGAAACACAACCACGCATGAAGTTACGGGGGGTGTGGTGCATTTAGAAACCCAGAGGATGAGTAGACACCACCCCTCCGTTCTCCACCAGGGCTGCAGAGATGGCCCGCATGTTCTTGAAGAGCCGTCTGGACTCGCTGGAGCGCAGAGTCTTCATGTCTTGCATGATCCTCTCATGGGCCTGAGGAGTGGAGACATGTGATTAAGTTGAATGTTTAGAATTTAAGCCCTGCATCATAGAATAATGACCCATAAGTGCTTTCTAATCCTCACACAGATAGTTGTGTCTGCGTGTCAAAGACCTTACCTCCGTACACCAGGTCTCACACAACATCTTCTCATGCTGAGCGGAGGCGCTTCCCTGACTCAGAGAGCGAGAAGCCCTGCACAGGGGAGGGAAAAAATCAAATAGGTAGATAAATAAATACTTTTTGTTCCCAAAAGAAACATCGGCAAAGACCGCGAGAAGGTTATTAGACGCAGCATATCAAGAACAGCAGAAGAGCCGCAGACGGATAGATTGAGCGAAAAAAAACTAAAATATAGATGAAGGGAGCTGAAAGGAGCAATAAAACCTTCAAATACATGTAAACATTTGAAGAAATTAAAAATAGACTAACAGCACTAATGCTAAATGTTGGCCCAAATCATTGGCCGTCACCACCCTCCCTCCCTCCTACTTTTTCTTTCGGCTGTTCCCTTTAGGTGGTCGCCACGGCAGATCAAGTGTTTCCTTCTTTCCTCTGCATTTTCCTCTGTAACACCAAAAACTGCATGTACTCTGACAACAAGTCCAGACTCCTCTGTGATCTTCCCCATTTTCTCCTGCCTGGCAGCTTCATCTCCCGCATCCTTCTAACAATATATCCACTATACTTCATTTTCACGTGTCCAAATCATCTCTATCCGGCATCTCTTAATATTTCTCCAAGACGTCTAACTAGAGCTGTCCCTCTGATTTGCTCATTTCCTAATCCTGTTAATCCTTGTCACTCCCAAAGATCATCTGAACATCTTCAACTCTGCTACTCCTCCTCCCTATTGAGCTCTAGTACAGTCTGATGGCCCTCGGCAGGAGGGATCTCCTCAGTCTGTTGAAGGAGCAGTAACTCCTCATTGCTATGATAGCGGTCTGTAGAAGGTGGTTGACGTCTATAATGTGCCGCAGTTTTTCAAGTATTCTTCCCACTTCCGCCGCCATCACTGAGTCAAGTCACATGATGACCACCGAGCTGCCCTGCCTGATCAGGTAGTTCAGTTTCTGGGAGTCCCTCGTAAAATACCGAGACAGTAAGAGAGAGAGTATAGGGAGGACTGAGTGTGAAATTGTGGAATGAGGAAACAGAAACAAAGTAGAGGAAAAAAAAGACAAAGACACCTGAGAGAAGAGATTTGTTCCCAAAAAACAAAGGTTGCGTACCTGGACAGGACGACCACCATGGCGTAGATGTCAATGGCACTATCTGCAACTCGCTTCAGGACAAACTGTTCATCTGCAACAGGATGCCACAAACGTTACCAGATCATTCCAAAACAAGCATATTAAGTCATGTCAGGAGACAGAAGCTGTGTCATCAAGCCTTTTGCTCACTTTATTGAGTAGATTTGTTGAAATACGTTTATAGTCATCACCCAAAATGACCCCCATCCCCACACACAGACACAGACACCCACCAATGATCTTTTTGCCGTGTTTGATCAGCAGCTCCTCGATGACCTGTCCAAACTGTTCGAGGGCTTTAACGGCCTGATAAACAAACATAACAAGCAATAGTCAGAGAGAAATATACGACTGAAAGTGTGAAGGCAACAAGTCAGAAAAGTTCCACCTACATCCCATAAGCAAAGAAATTAAGTTTCCTGTCCACTTGTCACTGAGACACCCACTCAGTCCCTTCATGAAACGTACCAGTTCACCACTCTGGGCCAGCTCAGGATGTACGGTTCCTTGCAGTGACAGTCCTGTGCTCAAACCGGCCTTCCTGCAGAGACAACAGAAGACGACGGTTATTATTCAGTCGTGACTGCTGAGGAAGGTCAAACGGAACAAAGTGAGGATGAAGTTGTCTTTCTGACAAGATTTAAATAAGGCAGTAACTAATTCCTTGTTGGAAAGCTCAGTAAGCATAAAAAGAGATATTTTAGACTCTCATTTTGACAAGCAAGAAATACTTTATACATGACTTGGATCGAAGTTATGACTGATGTATAAGAGCGATACAAGATAAAAGATCATGTTTAGTTCAAGGATTATCGCTTGCTTGACTTCCTGTCCTGCAGACATGAGGATGCAAACAGATTTTGAGTGTGCTGCAACCTTTTGGCTCTCTTGGTGATTTCTCCTGCCAGCAACCCGGCGTTGCCAAGGGGGTTCTTCAGGGCTTTCTGCAAAACCTTCAGCTGGTTACCAGCATTCTGGAGGTAACCACAGAAAATCAATTTATTAATGACTTGCTGTTGATTAAAGAACCTCACATAGACATAGCAATAATGTATTATAACTATTATTATTATGATTATTATTCGTGATGGGTAAAAAGTTGAGACAGCTATTTAACATTTCTGACTTCTTGATTCCCTTTAGATCATAAAAGGAATAATGTATTGAGGTAACATAATACTAACATAACATAATACTTCAATGCATTTTAGACTTTCTTACGGGTTCAAATTCAGATGATCTGATTTTAGACATCTGAAGGACACTGTAATATCCCAAAATCATTCCCCTTTACTCTGGCTGTTGTCAGCATGAGACGTGTGCCATGACGGGCAAAGTTTCATGGAAACATGATATTTGCTCCATCGGGAGAGAAAGCCGTAAGAAACGTTTACTCTTCCTTCATAAGGTGGAAGAACTAGATCAGAGATTTCTAACACTTGGCTGCTGAAAAGTTTCTCTAAATGTTCATTTTAAGTCAATAATCTGAGATTAAAATTTTCTTAAAAAAAAAAAATAGAAGCAGTTTATTTTTAGAAATTGCAACTTTGCATGAGCGCTCCTGTGATCAGCAGAGATAGACCCGACACAACGGAGAGCATTAAGGGGCCTAACCCCCTCAGCTGAACTAACACACAGACATCATCAGATTACTACGACTCGGTCTTTACAAGACAAAACAGCAGAGCCTGATTGTTTTACCTGGAAGCCGTTTAGGGCAACAAAAAGTCTCAAGATGTCATTGGTGCCCTCAAAGATTCTGAAAATTCTCAGATCCCTCATCACCCTCTCCACTCCAGAGTCCTGTAGGGAAACACGAAGAAAGAGTATTCTACCGTTAAGACACAATGGAATGAATTCAAATAATTTAATGTTTGATTATCAGATATAATAATATATATTTATATATATATATATATATATAATAATACAATAATTAACTTAACTGGGATTTAACACAGTGTTGCCGTTTGGATCGTCAATTCTTGCCGAGATTAAATAAGGAAGTGATAATACTAGTTGCAGGCAAGAATAACAAAGTTAATGACTCTATTAATTTCTTTGCAGAGAGTTCATAGTGAGATCGGTTCCACTCCTCCCAAAAGTAATTTTGCAATTACTTAAAAATACAGTCATCTGCAAAATCCAACATGTAAGTAAAAATTCTGCTGATGACTTTAATGGGAACCATTGCAATTAGAAATGACGGTGTTAATAATTGTATTTGAATCCCATTGCCCTGGTTATTCTGCCCACTTCAAACGCTTGAAAGGTGCAATTTGCACGTCTGCAGGTACTTAGTTTAAGTTTTTGTTACAAGACCAACTCTCTGCTGAATTGAACCTGGAAGAACAGGATGTCTGTTATAGGTTAAAACTTATATTACTTTCCTTTCTGGCCGAAGATTACAGAAGCTTGAAGACGAGTCAGAGAGATAGCACATCAGCAGATAACAGCTGCGCTGTGATTGAGTTTTTGCAGACGTTATGTGTTGTGCGGTTTACAGATATCGATAGAAATCTTATGTTTTAAATCTTATGTTTTATAAGACAGTCTGTCAGCCAAGCATCAGGGATTGGCACAGCACAACATTCCATAGCATTTTAATCCGTTTAAACTCACAAATACATTATATTGTTTGTTGCCATAGGCCATATTCCAAAATGGTTCCAGGATTTCTGAATCACCTACAGTGAAAACCAAATATTTGAACTACTTAGACCATTTTTTTTTACCCATGTGATAAAAAAATCCCCTCCACGAAGCTCTTGCTGTGACAACTGTTTATTTTGTCAGGAGCCAGGAGTGAATCTAGAGCACTTTTGTTCCTCACTCCTCTGACTGAAACCTGCTTCAAGTTCCCAATTTTTTAAAATAGCCTTTCTATGAAAATAATGGGCTTTTCCACTACACAAGGAAGTACTTTCTGCTGGCAAGAAAGCATTATGGAGTCTACTTCGACATTATCCGTACGGTCAGAACCCAAGCAGAGTTCCTAGTTTAGACTTTTATTGTTCCCAAGTGGAAATTCTTTTCCACGGCACCGTTCATGTCAGATCTCTAATGATCCACACGAGCATACAGTGACAGATGTAACATCAAGGACAGACGGCACACTCGGGTCTGTTCAGTGAGGTTCACTGTTCAAAGCTGTGATGACCAAATGGATCCATTTCTTCCAGAAGCGTGCCCTTTAGCGCCCCAGTGCTCTGTAGCGGCACCCAGAAGGCATGAGGGGAGGTGGTTATTGAGTGGGTGGGTGACGTCCTGGGCTGTTGAGGCAACAATGTATACTGTGGCTTTATTGTTATGGTCTGTGTGGGGGAAAACATTTTCCTAGCTGCAGTGTTGGTTATGCATGGGAGTTTGGCCCAGTTTGTAACAGCTAACATTTTTAAAAAAAGCAGGTGGAGAGAGGGGGGAGCGTAGAGTCCTCTGAGCTTTTGTATCACAGATAGTCTTAGATGGCGCCTTTTTAGAGTGACGGGTACATGCTGGGCAAAACTGAATCGGTTCTTCAGCGTGACTCTGAAATATTTGAAATGTTGAACTTTTTCAACTGTTTGGTTCTCGATGATTATGGGATGCTGAGGTGTGACGTGGCCAATGATCATTTCTCTAGTTTTACTGACATTGAGTAGGAGATGGTTATCTTCACACCACTGGGAGAAGCGTGTGACCATGCGTTTGTGGTCTGAGGACGAGTGGCGGTCAGTTAGGAGGGCAAGAATTGCTGTGTCATCAGATCATTTGAGGAAAGTGGTTAACGGTGAGGGACTGGTGGTAAAATGGTTCCTTCTTTCAAAAAAAAAGTAAAACCTAAAATTTAACAGTGTATTCATTAATTGAAAGGTAATTAAATTACGATCATTTACATTGTGAAATTATTTTGTGTAAGTCGACTGTCTAAATTTTGTCTAAAATCTATATATGCAATGCAGCAGCTCAGCGATCACTGGGTTTGTATGAAAACATGATGCGGATGAGGCCCTACCTTCATGAACCCCATACCGCCCATCACCTGGATACACTCGTCCGTCACAGTCCATGCCGCTTCCTGTCACGTTAACAAAAACAACAACACACAAACATGCTGAAATGAGCTTCAGCTCTGACAAAATCACTGTGGAATTTTGAAACAATTTAGCTTGAAACTCTTTGAGATCAACTTCCTCTTCCACCCAGAGTGTTCAAACTGATGACAGAATAAGGAACATTAAAATGATGAAGAAAGAAGAAGCCTGTTCCTCGGAACACAACCTTTTGTAAGAAGCAGTTAACAAACATGTGCACACATTTTTAACCCTTCCATGTCTCGCTCAACTGTTAAGTCTCTATTTCTTAGAGAAAACTGTGTTCCATTGGACTGAACCAGTTTATGATAAGACCCAGTGTCAGCATGTCCAGTATATGCCCAACAGTAAGGGCCGAGGCAGGAGCCCTGGGGGACACCACAGTCAGATTTTTAAGGGTTTAGGCAGAAACACAGGATTTCTATTTTTCCTTTAAGGTTCTTTGGTTTCCATATTGTGCGTTTTTTATGAGGGCCTTTGGTTTAAATAATATATCAAGAAAAACTGTTGAGTCATTGAATGCTTACAGAGGCAAAGATTTTGCTGATGGCAGCTTCAATCTGGAAGTCAGTCGCTCCACTGTCCATGTTGCCGCTGATCATGTAGGCCATCGACTGCAAGAACATATCAGGAAATCAGAGGTGTATTTTTGTACTGCTGCATTGAAAGGGCATTGTTTTATAGGAAATCCACACATACAGTTTTCTAAAAGCGTACTTTGTGCTCATGCAAAGCTATGAAAACGAGCAGCCTGCTGCACTGAAATGTTTGACTTGACGGTAGTTTCCCGGAAATACTGAAATAACCAGAAGTAGCGTTAGATGTGTCTGTGTGAAAAAAGCAGAACTAAATGAGTGTCAGAGCTCAGTGGAAAAAAAGTTCACCTCAGTAACAAACTGCAGCATCGCCATGCGGGCCATCTTCTCCTGAATGGCTCCGTAGGTGTGGATCTTACTCCCAAACTGTGTTCTGTTGGCCGCATGATCGACCTAATGGAAATAGGAAATTGAGACACACATCTTCTATATTTATTCATATATCAAGAATAAAACTGAGGTCAAGTTGTTACTGGATAATCTTTTTACTTTATATTTTTGTGTGGATTAAGATTAGGCTGTGTTTAAGTGTATGTATAATCATTCATGATCATTTCATGATTATCTGTAATCTGTAAATCAAAAGGCTTATCAAAGTATGTTAAAGATAATAACAAATATCAATACAAAAAAGTATTTCAGTCCTCCCTACCCTCTAATGATTTAAATACTTTGATACATTATTCTTTATCGAACAGGTTGTTTAAAAACATCACAAAATACAGATTTGGTTTAATATTCACTCAGCAGTTATTAAGAACAACAAACTTGAGCAGTTTATTTTAAACGTCTGTAGCTGCAGCCGAAGGCGGCATAACAGAAACAGTGAACGACGAGACGGGGGACTTTCCCACAAAACCACAAGGAAGCAACACATCACAGAAAAAGACAGCAGAGGCAGAGATATACAAAAAAAAAAAGGTGATGCAATCGATGGAAAGGCATACATGTAGAGATGTAAAACTCTAAAAGGAAGCAGTCATTTCAAAGTGAGAAATGACTGTTCCATACATTCATGGGGCTGTTTGCGGTTCACTCACTGCTTTGCCGATGACTCCCTTCATGGTGCCAGAAAGAGCAGCTGCCATGCCAAAGCGCCCGTTATTCAAGATGTTCATAGCCACCTTGAAACCTCCTCCCACCTCTCCCAGCAGGCAGTCTGCCGGCACGCGGACATTATCAAAATAGACCTCGGCTGTGTTGGAGGCCTTGATGCCCATTTTCTTCTCTGGAGGACCACTGTGATTCCATGTGGGGGGTGGCGAAGGGGAAAAACGATAAGGTGTTAGAGAAATGATCTGATATCATGACTCAAAAACATCGTCAGTGTCTCTTAGTTGACTAAAAGACAATAAAGTGAAGAAAATATTTGCTCACTGAGTCACTCCTCCAAAGCTCCTCTCCACAATGAAGGCTGAGATCTTGTCCTTTATCTCGCCAGTGTTTGGATCCTTCATGGGTGTCTTGGCGAAAACCGTGAAGATCTCTGCTAGACCTCCATTGCTTAAGGAGAGAGGAGGCAGGAGAATTAGGAAAGACAACATCTAGCCATCAGTTTGGTGCTGCCCCCTTGTGGTGAACATGAGAACCAGATCATTTATTCCACAACTGTGACCACACCTGATCCAGATCTTGCTCCCACTGAGAGTGAAGTACTTTCCGCATTGGGACTGAACAGCTGTGCACTTGATGGAGGCAGCATCGGAACCACTGGCTGGTTCAGTCAGGCAGAAGGCGGCAACATGTTCACCTGGCGGGTCGAACACAGACATACAGTATACTGTGATTCACATGCAACCACTCTGTCACCACCATAACATCTAAGCTGATGATTAATTTCAATACAAATTACTGGGATTTAAAAAGTTACAGACCCCTTTTCCATTTCATCTCATCATTATGTGTAGTCACAGTTTAATAATACAAATATACCCTATAATAAAGAGGAACCATTTTATTGGCACCGTCACATTTACTGTATATGTTTGGGATTTGTCCTGCAGTGCTGCTACTGTGGCAATGTGCATGTTTTTGTCCTCTGAAACCAAAAAACTCCTCAGAATGGAATGGGAACCATTTCTGGAGTTCTACAGCCCTGCATAAAACGCAAACAACAGTTAAACAATTACTGTCTTCTGTAGAGCATGTGGCAATAACAACAAAGGCCTTGACATCACTTGATTCCTTTGGTATGGTTCACGGCAAACCACATCTCTGCTTGAAGTAAGATGTCATGTGTAACATCCTGAGCTGTTTACAGTTTATAACTGTATCACATTCTGCTCACAGTGAAATATTGCCTTTTACGTTATGTTGTTTCACAGAGGCTCTCTAAAGTCCTCACGACTTGACTGAAGCGCTGACAACATGTGACCATAAGGGTGCCGCCCCTCAGTTTATATTCGCAATGAAAATATTTGTTGTTCATTTTTATTTGAAAGTGTGCATTGCCACCTTTAGAGATCAGGGTTTTATTAATTTATGCTGTCAATAATATTAAAAACTGCATCAAACTGGATCAAATTGCATTAGAGTGCGCTTTATGGAAATGCATCGATTAATTATGTATCGATATGTTACTGAATGATATGAATGGTCATGGCCCTAGATGCAGATCCAATTTTTTTCTGAGGAAGAGATGCACACTCTAAATATTTGTACCAATTTTTAAAGATGTAGACTTCAAGCAGGAACCAGTGGCGTTGACATGGCTGTCAGTGTCTTAGGACGGGCTTCATTTGAGTTCACGCCTCGGAAGAATTATGCTGATTTCACTTCAGTTAAACCGTCTCGACTACAAAGAAAGCTGGTCGAGATTTTTAATCTGCCCTGATGTTCATCTTAGATTATCTGGTAGTATGAGGCTATACAGGATCCATTCTCACACCTCACCGTCTGTCAATGAAAAATCCGGGGTACCTGAAAATTTCCAGACGTGTTTGCTTTTCAGAAGTGAAAGTCTGGATGATCGTATTTGTCTAATAGGACCATAAAAGCCAATCAAAGAGATTTCTCACAGGAGGTGACTGATGCCAGGCAACCGTATGTTGACCCGTCTTCACAAATCGCTGTGGAAACTTGATCAGTTATTTTGTCTGCTTCTCTGAGTTCACAAGAGGTGATGCATTCATGGCTCTTTCAGGCACAAGAGTCTGAATGAAATCCCGTAGTGCAGGGTTGTCAATCTCAACCACAGAGGGGAGCAATTTTAAAAATTGAAAAGAATTGGGCATTCAAATTGGCCACGTTTAATCTGAGGTATTATGGCAATTAATTCTTATTTTATTTACTCAAGTCACTAAGTAAATAAATTACACAGTCAAATTACAGATTAAAATTTTAAATAGGTCAGCATCATTTCTATGTCTCCCTCTCTATCAGCAGTGTTCCACGGAATCATTTCCAATGAAAGGTTTTTATTCACAGGCATCAACAACAGCTAGAAAACTATATGTTTCAAGTTACATCTAAAATATATCTTCTTTTTTTTTTTAACAATATCAATAAAAAGGGAACTTTAAAAAACCTTGGCTGGGCTGAGTTCTTTCCTATGTGACAATAAAACAGTAAAAGTAGACTCTTGCACCTAATATCTGTTCCTACAGTCGGGAGCAGTTGCACCTAAGAAAACAGTAAGGTGCACAAATAGCCAACAGGTGCATTTCACATTAAATCTAAGTAGCTTAATTTTTTCTTGTTTTTAACGCAACAGCACTAACACCTGTTCAACGGCTGGAGGACGCAAACGCAATTAAAACAATGCCCAATGTCGCAATGCATTGTAGGACTTATAGCATCTGTGGTGTCTGGGCTTTTTGCAGGCGGCCAAGTTTTTATAGAATTGAGATATTGTCTTCTGGGCCAGGTATAATTGTTCTGTGGGCCGGATGTGGCCCGCGTGTAATGTGTGATGCTGAGACAAGATAATCTGCAGAGATTCTAGTTACTTGAGTGAAGAAACGCAATTTCAGAATCAGTAAGTAATTGGAATTTCCCGTAGTTTGACCTTAGGGCTGAACATGTGAAAACGTATGAAGACATGAAAGATGGAAAGAGTTCACCACTCTCTTTCTTGCGGATATTCTTGTAGTAAATCTGCAATTTTTCCGCCCTACGAGGAATGTCTTTAAAAGGGGACTGTCTCAAAGTGTGTGATGTTATTCTCATTATCTATTATTACAACTCTCACTCTCATTACCATCGGCTTTCCACTCAGCTTTCCAATGAGGACATTAATATCTCCACTTTTGATGACGAAGGTAGTTGCAAAAAACAACATTTCCTAACCCTGCCTAACCCAAACACATTTTTTTCTTTAAAATTAGATTTGTAGACAATGTTAAAAAATATTCAAGATGGAAAAATCATGAAAAGCTGGCCTTTTTTCTCACCTGTGGCAAGCTTAGGCAGGTACTTCTCCCGCTGCGCTGCATTCCCAAAGAGCAGAATCCCTTTGAAGCCAATGGACTGGTGGGCACCCAGAGTGATGCCAACACCCAGATCATAACTGCCCACGATCTCAACCAGCCTGGCGTACTGTCAGAAGGACAGGTTTTATGAATTTACACTCATAAATTTCACCCGTTTACTTAGATCAGACACAAAAGTTAATATTGAGTACGTGTTAAGAGCAAATATCCAGAAATATGATCTACCTGTGTGTTTGAGAGGCCAAGGCCACCCAGGTCAGCTGGCACCTGCAGGCCAAAGGCACCCATTTCTTTCAGGCCCTGCATGGTGTGATCTTCTACCTTCTCCAGAGCATCGTTTTTGGCAGCATCATTCACCTCCTGACAACAGGAAACAGAATTAAGTAGGGCGCGGCGGGCGGACTATGAAGGATGAGAGAATGAGGTCAGTCAAGTTTAGCCAGAATCTCAAAGAGGTTTGTGTTACCTCAAAAAATTTCCCGACAGGTCCAACAAGCTCTCGAAGGAACTGCTCCTGCTCTTCATTCATGGCTAGGACACAGAACAGGGATTACATGGCCACATTTCAAATTTTCCGCAGAGGTCTAAACAGATATTGGTAATTTTTCTAAATCACTATACCCTCCTCTGACTTACCTGAAGGGTAGGGAAACACCTGGGAAGTCTGGATCTGACCCTTGAACATGTTGACAGCAAATGATTTGGATTCCTGGAAAATTAAACCAAATGTAGTAAAGCCTGTGCAGAAACTAAAAGTATCCAAATATTCAGGTAAACAGGGTTCCCCAAGAAATCTTCTCTAATATTTACATTTTTTTGTAATATTGTATAAAATATTATCTGAAATTACTTTTTTCTCTGGAAACAGTTCAAAGATTTTCCATCTACATTGTTGAGATTCAGGTTAAAGTAGCTCACAGTTCTCCTTTTCTGTCAGTGATGAACATTAATGTATTTTTTTGTGAGTTACAACCATCTGCTGATCAACTTAACCGTTAAATCAACATCTAAACTTTAAGTGCATCTGCTCCACAACACACTATGAGATAAACAAGGGTACCTTAAGGGTAATCAACATGTAAAATAATAATGTGTACCTGCTTTTACATTTTTTAAACCCATTTTCTTACATGGGAGAATAATGGAATTATTGATCCTCTCATTTTGCAAGATTAGTTTTACAATTTTTAGAAAGTCTGACCAGTACCAAATTTGGCCCTTCTGATATTTAATTTTCTTAAAGTTTAAAAATCTTAATGATTAATGATTTTTGAGTGCTCTTATTTTGAAGGATTGCAGTCGAAGTAACAAGGCTCTACATTAAAAAATACAAAAGGAAGTAACAAGGCTAGTCGACATTGTGTTATGTGTATGTATTCTGCCTGTTAAAACTAATACATACCTGCCGTGCGTTTCTTAAACTAATTGTATGACTTTTCGAATTCAAAATGAAACATTTCCGTCGTCCTGTCCATTATATGTTGGCGTTGTTCAGGGACTACAGGGCTTGTGGCTGGCTATGAGCTCACGCATGCTTGAGCCGTTCTTCTTACGTTAGCTTTTGACTCGCTATGTTCCTCAGGCGACTAAATATGAAGGGTGTGATCAGTATGCTAACAACAATGTGTTGTCAACAATGTGATTGAAATCATATTGGATACACCCAACAGGCAACAGTGTCTATAAACAGCAACTCGGAAAAGATCATGTCACACACAAACTAGCATCCCCATGCACAGGAAGGACATAAATCACCCTTTCGGTGATGACTAGACTTGACAGAAAATACAATATATGAGGGTGATGACGCTCCTCACAGATGGACGTAAGTTTTCTAGACCAAACAGATGATTGGTCGCGGTCTAGTTACGTATATCAAAACTAATCTCAAGCAATTGACATTGATGAAACCCTATAAATGTACATTGTATAGCCAGTAATTATCATTACCATAGCAAAACCAAACATAATAATAATAATAATAATAATACATTTAATTTATAATGCACTTGAGTGTAATATGTTAATATTTCCTATAATTCACATATTTATCATTTCTTTGCTTACGTTCATCTATTTATTTTCTATTATCTTAAAGTTTTCTCCATGAATTTGCTAAATAGATGCAGTCAACTTTAAAATATGCAAAATTCTCTTTTGGGGAGGCATACCCCCCAACCCCTACTATAGGGTACAAAGTCTCCTGTCGGATACTCTGGATAGCATCATCAAAATTCTAACAATAACAACAATAATTACATAACAATGATACGGATAGGGAATTAACATACAGCAGCAACTGTCTTCTTTTCCACTTTGGTGGCAGAATCAACGCCAACTCCTGCTGACTTCTCCAGTACCGCCTAGAGAGGGAGCAAAACAGAGATGGTGTTGGAGAACAGCTTATCACTTCAGAAAATGTAACAATCTCTGCATAAAAACTGATGCATAAATAATATTATACGCATATGAATAGTAGGCTTGTGGTTAGTTTACGTTTAACAAGTTGTCCGTGGAGAACATTTAACCAGCTGTGTCTAAAAACAGCAATACAACTGTGAAACCTCCAGAAACCTCCTTTTGGTCTTCCCCTTTTCCTCCTGCCTGCCAGTTCCATCTCCAGCAACCTTCTACAAATAGAAACCCATCCAATCCATTATCTCTCCTTTTCAAATTTTCAAATCCTCTTAATCTGACTTCTTTGTCTTTAAGATGTCTAACCTGGGACTGTTTATAATCCTGTCCATCCTCTTCACTTCTTCAAAGGACATATTAACATCTTAAACTCGGCCTCCTGTCTTTTAGGTTAGGTCCACCGTCTCTAATCAACAAAACGACACAATCTCTTTTTACTTTCAGCTGTGAAAGACAAAGGTCATTTTACTGTGAACTCTGTTCGATTTAACCCTGTAATAGTTTTGCATGATAGGACTTATTGCATGGTCAATGCGTTTGATTAAAAACATGATTAAACGTTACACTCTGTAATTGCCAGGTAGGAAAAAATCTCAAACCAGATCAGTGAAACTAATCTGTCGCAGAGTTCTCTACCTGTGCCCTTTAAATGCAACATGGAAGTTTAGCTTTTTTATGTATGGTAACGTAAGACAAGCAAAAAAAAAAAAATCATTTATGAAAGCAGGTAGGCGGTGAGTTTGGTTATACTAGCGATAAAAATTATTGATCACAGAGCAACAAACAGGATCTCATTACTTTTTTCCCATATACACAGCCCATTTTGGATCTGTTATTTAAACGAAAATAGCACCAAAAGTGTATTGAAACCAGTGAAGCATGACAAATCGTAGCTATCGGTGCCCAGAGGCCCCAATGCTGTGAAGGCTGTGTCAGTAGGTGGGTTTACATGGACAGCCTTATTCCGAATAGATTCTGAAAAGACGCCTGATTAGAAAAAAAGAAAACACTGCATGTAGACACACCTTTCCAAAAGAGAGGGACCTTCCCAAACAAGATTAAATTCCTTTACAAGGGGCTAGTCTAGGTCCTTTCAGAAAGATTTTAGGAAAGGCAACCAATGCATGTAAACGTTGTTTTGGAATAATCCCTGTTGAGGGCGAGTCTGGCGGCACTACCCACGAGCACAATGCCAGCATTTATTGATCAATACCCCAGCAGAGAGTTTGTTTACAAAACAATATCTAAAAAAATAAAATGGAAAAGTAGGTAATGGCCTCTACAAACACATCCAAGAAAAACTGCCAGGACCTAATATACAAACGCTGTGAACAAATTTAAAAGTGCTGGAAAATTTTGAAGACACCAACTTTATAATGGGAAATGTATGCTTCAGGTACACAAACCCTTTTTATCGAGCATGAATAAAGTACTTAAACAGCTGGGATAGGCTCAAGCCCACTCGACCAATATCAAGATAATCAAGACAACACACCCTCACTAATAACACAATATTTAATTATGTTGTAATCCCGTAATGTTAGCCAGAGTAAAACGACTCAGAGGTACCGAAGAAGCCTGTTCCTCCCTCTCTCTTGCCTCCAGTACATAAGTAAACATGAGTTATTGTCAAGCAGTTTGCTTATCATTAAAATCATCAAACGAAAAGCTTCACAATAACAGCAAATACTGCTCTGATCCCACTACAAACGGCCAATCTCTGATGAAACTCATCTATTGGTCGCTTTGTCACTCATTTCTGATTAGATCACTGATCATCCAAACAGTCAATACAGGAATACCCTTTCAGAGTGATTTTATTTTGAAAGGAGAAACGTGGCAATGTAAACCCACCTAGTGTCACCTTTCTAAGTGGGTCATGTGACCATTGCACTTTCACCTACTTTCAATGTTATGTCAGTCAGCCAGTGCACTGAGATTGATCGATACAATGAACGGACTCTAAAGCATATTAAAACCGTATCATAAATGAAATGTATATTTATATAAATACAAACGTTTGCTATGATGAGTCTTAAAGACTATTTTCCTACCTGTGTCGCTTGACTTGCGTAGAGACGTGCATTTGTAGAGGCAACCACAGCCCCAGCATGTCGCTGACCTCTGTAGCACACACAAAGATAAACGTGAATTTCTGCTTGGTTAACAGTTGATATGTGATGATAACATATAATCATAACCTTTAACGATCGAGTTATTACACATAAATTACCTACCCAGACAGCACAGGAGGGACCTTGAGAAGGGTGCAGCAGAGTCCGGATGACTGGCTCACTTTACGAAGCAGCATGATTTTGTTCTAAAAATAAGGAATTTAAAACATATATGACCAAATAAATGAAATGTATTATTATTATTATTAAATGACAAACAAATCAAAACACTAGGATCCAGGAAAATGGACGGCGGTTGAGCTCACAGTTATATGTACACACACTAGTGGAGGCTAACGGCTACGTAACGACGTTGGTTTTGTTTGGTAACTAGTTTTGAAACAGTGGTTAATGCCTCTCAAAAATGAAAGAAACAGTCGAAAAAATTTTGAATTACTAGTACCTATATTATTGAAATGAAGACAATTACCAGTTTTGAAACGACCCTGGCGTCTGGGTTGCGGTATGCCGACTGATGACCTAAACGACTCGCGAGCGAAGCCGGATACCGCCTCTCACACCGCAATGCTTCATGGGAAATGTATTACCAACTGAAGGAGTGTGTGTAAATATGACTACAATAAATGGAATTGCTCTTTGTTATACAGTTCTTTGAACAAATTAAAACGAAAACGTCAAAAATAAATTGATAATGAATAAACTAGGGATTAAATACCATATGTCTTATTAAATAATCTTGAGTATTACTGCATGTTTTCTGAAGATTTAAAGTATCACTCTTCCGTCGCTGTTGCGACCCCTGAATGAGATTGGCCTTTAGGTGTCGCTGAAGGCCACTTGTATCTTCCTCTATATCTTCCCTTCCTCTAAAAGAAGGGAAGATATAGATAAGATATCTTATCACACAAAACAAGTGCATGTTGTCTCTCACCACATCCAGATCCCCTTTCTCCTGCCTGGCAGCTCCATCTCCACCATCCCTTCTTTTCACATGTGCAAACCATCTCAATCTGGCCTCTCTTACTTTGTATCCAAGACGTCAAACCTGGGCTGTCCCTCTGATATGCTTGTTTCTAACCCGGTCCATCCTCGTTTCTCCCAAAGAAAATCTGAACATCTTCAGCGCTTCCACTTCAAGCTCTGCCTCTGATACTTTTCTGTCACAGATAACTCCTGACATTTTTTTTAACCCACACCATCCTGCCTCTACTTGCTTATTCAAAAACATCAAAGTCCAGGCATGGAGACTCCTGCCAGGCTTCATTTGTCAGCCTGTCCATCACAATAGCAAACAGGAAGGTACTCAAAGCTGATCCTTGATGCAGTCCCACCACAACCTTGAACACATCCATCACTCCTACTTTTAGGAGTTTTTAGGTCTGATCAGCCCAAAACTTCACATGTTGGAAAAGAGTCCCGACCTGTTGACACTTAAATGAAAAAAAATCTGCTCTACTATCATATGAGGATTGATCAAAAAGTCACACTAAAACCTTTTACTTCTAAATGATTCAGAGTATATTTTAAAGAAATATTTCTTCCAAACTTTGAAACATCAAATAAAGCTTGTCTAGATATCCAGAGACATACAGGATCTTTGCTCTACATGAAGATTCCAGATTTTGATTACAGCAATTCCGCATTCCCTAAACCAAGCTCAGCACAATGGGTGATCGGGCCTTCCTGTTCTGCTGCCCCTCGTCTGTGGAATGCCCTCCCTGACCATCTGAGGGCCCCACAGACGACTGAGACTTTTAAAAAAGGACTTAAAACTTTCCTTTTTAGCAGAACCTATAACTTTTGATTAACATTGCAACTTTCTGGTCATATTTTTTCACATGATTATTATATTTTTTATTGACGCTTTTATCAACCCTGTAGCAGTTGTGAGATTTTATTCAGGAAACATAGTTGGAATAGTAAAGTTACCCAAACCATTGCAACTATGCAATAGTATAGGTATATTTAATGTTCAAACTTTCATTTTGTAGCTGAAAATAATAAAATGTGCTTATTTAATACTGTAATTGGGTTTTTTTTGTATAATCGATGTACTGAATTTTTCTTTTAACCTGAATAGGAGAGCTCATCACACTTGTGACGAGTGTCAGTGTCGCACCATGATAAAATCAAAGGAAATTTCAGGAAAAGTTTGAATGCATTAGTGTGTAAAATTATTTAGAGAGAAAAACACCTGTAACAAACAGTTAATACTGAACCTTCCCATAATATACAAACCACCCAAGCCTTACTTAAGAAAATAATTATTTAAAACATTTTGTGTTTACTCAGATTAAATAGTGTTACACGATCTAAAAGAGTTTCTTACAAGATACCATCAGGTGATCAAAGCCTGAACAGTTTAAGTGACTCAGTCTAAATGAATATGTGCCAGGAAACTTAAGAATATCCTCCAACCAAAACAATTTATGCTGCATTAATCTCACAAAGGAGAATAAATGATATATTTGAATTGTGTTTGTGAAACATGTGTCGCTTGTTTCATAGATCTTGGCAAATTAAGTTAGAAAAAGTTACTTCATAGCAAACTTTTGGCTAGAATAAGATGCTATTACCCTTAATTAAATAATGATATTCAACATATTACTAAATATGTGAGATCCATATCTGCTTGACAATAGAAATATGAAACAAAAGCATCAAGGGCGTATGATCCCATCCAAACTTTCGTATCCTCGGGTGAAATGATTAAGTCTCAACATTATGTTAAGTATCAAATTTATTCTCAAATGCACAAACAAAGGTGGGATAAGAAATCAAACAGGATGACACCGTCAGCGTCATTCTGTTTGAAAACGTTGAATCTTCATTTAGCACCTTAACAGTTCGGTTATACATGATTTATATAGTCACTCATACAAAAATGAAATGGGTGAATAATGCAAGTCAGTAACATAAAAATAAGCATGGGGAGCTGGGGTGTTCGGATCACAGTTACTTAAAGATATACACAGTAGGTAATCAGAAAGTATCGCTTTCAGCTTGTCGTCTTTTCTCCTATTAGTACCTTTAGGCGTCTACCGTCCCACAACGAGAACTCCTCACAATAACAGTTACTCGACGACTAGGCCTACAGACAGTGATTACTAAACACAAGTTCACCTGACATTTGGACCTATTTCCTTTTCACATTAGAGTTTGCTGTACTGTATTGTTGCATTTACATTTGACTGGTAGAAATATACATAGAAGTTCATTGTCAAACAATGCTGTAACAAGGAGTTCACTTATGTACCCGGAGTGTAAAAATGTCTCTTAATAAAAATGGTAAGGCACTCGTTATACTCCTGTGCTGCCAATGGTTCTGGCTTTTTGATCCAGGTGTGTATAAAGGACTGTATCCTTTCAAGTACCCAGTGTACCTGCTGAGTGTTTTAACTGGTCTGTGCACTATCTGGATGGACAGCTCCGACACAAGCAGTACGATTTGGGAAGGCACTTCCCATCCGAAAAATGTAATAATTCTATTATTGCAAAAACCAGAGTGCTGAGCAGTTCTGAAGTGTACGCAAAATATTGTCCCAAAAGTTTCTTCACAAGCTCACTACTGAGACTACAAAGTAAGCCGTTTTTTTTTGTTGTTTTTTTTAATTAAGGATTGAAAAATGTGGATTTGCAGGAGAGAAACCAGAGTTTGTATCCATCTAGTCAGACCATAATCACACTATAACCATGTACTCATTTTGTCATATTTTATTTGTTACCGTTAAACCCTGTTCTCACCAAATTGTGCCCTCGATCCAATAGGCCCTTGCCAGCTCAAAAAGCTACCACCAGATCCTTGTCAAAACAAGTGGGAACCGTACACCAACTTCGCGTGAATGGTCACTCAACACCCGCACAGAGAAACTACATGACGTCCACAAAGAACTCGCTGGGGTTTCCCATGGCCAGGTGGAACGATTGGCGTGATGCAGTCAGCTCAGGGGGTACTGAGCCCAGGTCACGTGTGGGTGGGGCACCGGGAGGCCCCCCTGGAGTGGAGGAAGGGGGCGGGGCTAGAGCAGGGTGCATGGTGGCGGTGGTCATCTGCTGCGTATGTGAAAGAGCATGGGCGGTCGCCATGGCTGGGTGCGGGTGCTGAGGTACCATCATCACCATCATGGGGTTGTAGGGCAGAATGCCTGGTGGGTAGGGGGACATGTGAGGTGGCTGGGGGATGCGATGATGATGCGAGCGCTGGGTGGAAGCATGACTGTGCTCACTGGGAGTGGCTGAACCATGGCCACGCCTCAGGCTGCTGCGGGTGGAATATTCAGATTCGCTGCCACTACCAGAGCGCGAGTCGGCGCCGCCGACCTCTCCAACCCCACCAGAAGGGGATTTCTCCCCTCCCCCTACGGTGCTGCCAGGACCTTTAGTGCTGCGACGTCGCTCACCCTCGCTTCTCGTTGATCCGCTGCTTCGGCTCCCTGGAGGTAGAAAGACACACATTTAAATAATGTGTAAAACAGGTAACAGAAGATTTCCTGAAGAGGAAAAGACCTGATATCGTGATTTGAAGGCCAAACCTTATGAGATATGATTGAACCAGTGATAGCAGAGTTTAAAGATGGAAAAAGAAAAAACGAAATACCGTAAGAACAAGTTTTTGAATGTTAAGGCTCAGCCATCGTATCACATTTTCACGGAAGATGTCGTTTTTTTTCTTCACTTGCCAAGCAACAATTGTTAACGTTTGTTCGAACCATAAGTTTTTATTTCTAATATTAACCAGCAGTGTCTAATAGCAAAGTTGATTTTTCAGGCAATTTGTTAATAAATCCTCATACTTCATCCGATACTTGACTTCTTTCAAACAGTGAATCAAATGTTGAATCATTGGAACAGAGGGATAAAAGGATAAAGGAATAAAGGGACATGCCCTCCCGTCGTCAGCTCTCCATTGCACACCTCCAAATACACAAATCGTCCAGAACAGTCCTTAAATCGCAACCAAAGCTCTGTGCTCACCTTCGCTGTGCTGGCTGCCAGTGCTGCCAGGGGCGTAGCTGTAGCTGGTAAGCTCATGGTACGGCGGCGGCTGACTTGAGAAGGCGTGTGTGGGGTAAGGTTGATAAGGGAAGGTGTGCATCATGGGCCAGGGAGAGGCCCCAGGGAGAGGAAGAGGAGCCAAGGTGTCCTGGTCTGAAGCCCCGCTGGAGCCGTCATTGTCATTTAGAGACAGGTTGGCCATGTCTGAAAGATTCAAGGAGCCGTTTTTAGAGTATAGTTAAGACATGATGAACAAACAAAACACACTCTCCAACAGGCTGGTTGTTTTCAAGTGTACTTATTAAGTACTTTTACTAAATTCCAATTTTCAGGAATCATAGCACATTAAACAGTTTTTTACTGAAATGTGTGCCCCTTGCAGCCAACACTGTCCCCAGAAAGCCTGTTTGCAAATCTGATGAAGCATTCATGCTTGATGCCCAGCGACGACGTTTTACTCACAGTTCTCACAGTCGCTTAAATCTCCAAAGACGTAGTAACACTGTTCGGAGAATGTGATCTTGTTGACTGTGTGTCGGATGAAACCAGCCTTCAGCAGATTGCTGGCGTACTTCCTGGCTTCACGGCGGTCATGGAATCCCTCGATATGGTGGAAAAGCCACTCCACAACATCTGAACCTGGTGACACATGATATTTAAGATTTAACAGACCCTTTAATTACCCCTACAGATGTTCTTTATGACCCAGATGCCCAGTACACACACTAAAAGAACACCGTTCATCAGGAGATGACATAACCTCCAAAGATTTGGCAACAATTTCATGAGTAAATCACATATCCTCTGTTCCTTTGGTGAGTCTGGAGTATCGTATTTGGCTTTGAATCTATGCAATTAAGCATCATCGTCTCTCTTTCTCCCTCAGGGATCAGTCCATTAGACTAATATCAATGCAAATATAATCAACTCGACCATTGCAAGAAAGAGCGGTCTTCTTATTGGTTAATTACATCCAGTATTAGTTTATGAGTGGTGACACCTCAACTGTTAACGCAAAACTTTCTTCAATAGGAGGTAAAAAAATAAAAAATTATAAAAATAAAAACATAAATAAGGTAGTAGAATAAGTTGAATAAACATTCAATATGTCAAAAGTCACAAATACTTATTGTGGACAATATTATCTACGTGTAAAGTTTCATAAGGGTAGTATGTGTAATTTGAGAGATATGCTCCGGAAAACATGGCCACCATTGAGGAATGTCTAAAAACCAGGAAAACAAATACAAATGATTAGAAATGTCAGACACAACTTATCACCGTTAATATGTTTATCAAGTTTAGCGAGTCTAGTTATGAGATGAGCTCAAGAAAGAAAGTGACGATGACGGACAGACGGACATACCAACATATAGAGTATGCTGTGTCTCCTATCACTTTAATGCCAGGGGGATAAAGAAAATATATGTTAAAATTATAATTATAATAGTGAAACGCAAGTTTGAAGTTTGACTTGACTTGACTTTAACCATTGAAAACAAAAATCACAATCAACATTATTTCTATGGAATGAGTGTCTGTTCAATGCAGCGCTCAAAAAACAGGATCTCAAGAAAATACTTTAATGATGTTGTGGTAATAAAGAGTCTTAGAGGAGCTTGTGTCTTCAGGGGGCTTAGCAGAGTTACCGCAAATACCTTCAAATACCTCCTCCAAATAGCCATTTATGTGAATTAACACTTTCCTCTGACATTCTCAGAAACCTGGCACCAAAACAGTATTTTCTGCAGGGGTAAAGTGTCACCTTTCCTTGAGTTCGGAGATACTGGCTCTTTACCGAGTTATGATGTAGCACAAGATGAATTCAGTAATTCGATAAGAATCTACATTTTCCTTTCAAAAAGGCACAGGGTAGAAAAATGCGCAGTTAAAGTGATTACTCCTTGTGATTCAGGTGATTCCAATTTAACAGATGTTTCCAGTCAAAACAAGCTCTCAAGTTTGTACTTGAGGGGTTTTTTTTTCCCTCCAAAGTCACACGGTTTTAATTTTGAGAACATAATGTCTGCCCCGTTAAGTCTTCTTTGGCACAGCAGGTTCATGCACCAATGCAAATTCTTTTTGTGGTCTCAAATTTGTAACCTACCAAGGAAAGCATTGGGGATGGTGATTTTAAGCCACATCCGGTCCCTGACCTCCAGACCCGACTCTGGTGAGGCCATGGCCTTGGCAACGGAGGCCATGTCAGAGTGCAGCGATAAGTTGAAGTCATCAAAACCTGAAGAACGACAGAATAGAATTACAGAAATGTCACAGCGTAAGAAGTGTAGATATATAATTTATAGTGAGAAGGCTGGAGAAGCTTCTCACGTTCGGTCTCTGTGACAGATGAGGAAGAGGTGATGGTGCTGAGAGAGGAGCTTCCTGGGAAGGGGGGGTAGGCCCCTGTCATGGCAACAGAGTGGCTCACCCATGCTGCGGGGTCGATGGGTCGGATTGGCTCATCTGCACATGTGGAAATGAGATTAGGAAAATTATGAGCACCGGCATCACCAAGGGAATAGTCAGAGAAGCTGGTACTTACTGCGCGGCAATGTGAAGTAGCCCTGAGGAGAAGGATCCCAGCACTTGGCCACAGTGAGGATGATGGGTCTGGTAAGCAACAGACAAACAATCATTACAGTCATGCTAAACACAAAGCATAATTTATTTAAAGGGACTCACCCTGGCTTGTGCACAATCTCCCTCAGTACCCGCACTGCGTCATCGTTGCTCATGTTCTCAAAGTTGATGTCATTCACCTTAGTGGGTATTAAGGAAAGAGATTTGCTTTAGAATGCAACAAGTGTTGAATTGAATGGATCCTCAGAACAGTTTGAGGTTTGTTGTTTTTTAATCCTCAGGATTTCTGCTTCACTGAATACCTTAAACATCGGGGTGGTACTGGTGCATATCCAGCAATTTGATTGTGGTTGTTTTATAAGCATGGTAGTGATTCAGATATTCAAGAAGACAATCATTTGTTACAGTCATATACATAACAATTGATTACACTTCTTGCTTGTAAAAGGAAACATACTTTCTAAATCAATGTCTGTTTTTCACTTTTTAGGAAAATGTGAGCAGATGTGTTCTTATTTATTTGCAAAAAGTATTTCATAGCTACTGGACCAACACTGAGCTGGAGAGCCACTTCTCAAAAATCCCTGTAGAAGTAATATTTTGTTAGGTAAAGATTAATAGAGAAACAGAGATTATTAGTAAAAAATTTCCTTTGGGTTATGAAGCCATTATTCTTCCTCACCTGCAGCAGCATGTCACCAGGTTCGATCCGGCCGTCTGCGGCCACAGCTCCTCCCTTCATGATGGATCCGATATAGATGCCTCCATCTCCTCTTTCATTGCTCTGGCCCACAATGCTTATGCCCAAGAAATTGTATTTCTCTGTGTTGTAAAAAAAAAAAAAACAGAAAGAAGTCAACACATCTCTAAAAAAAAAAAAAAAAAAAAAAAGTACTGCCTGAAAACGCCAAGCTCCAGACAAAAGACTTCAGAAGTTTACGGACCCATGTTGAGAGTGACTGTGATGATGTTCAGGGACATCGTGGAGTCGGTCACACTGCTGAAGGACGAGGCCTGTGTTGGAAAACACAAATTAAATTATATGAGATTTGTTTAAAAAATTGACAGTCAACCAGTGTTTCTCAATCTGTATAAAATAGCATATATGTTGAGTTTTGCTCAAAAGCCTGTACCCTCTCCAAACGTGGGGGGCGCTGTTTCCTGCGTCTGCGGTGGCGCTTGAGGAGCCTGGAGGCGGTGCTCTGCTCTGTTGCACTGCTGAACCTACACATTTGAGGGTCATTAAAAGGTGAACGGTCACAAGAAAAATGTGCTCTAACAAACTTTTAATAGGGTTTCTTTTGGTCTCCCTTTTTGTGTTTACTTTTATGAGGGACTCCCAAATCTAAACAAATCGAAGAAACTACTTTCCACTCTTAAAAACCCGCCACGATCGCTGATTTTATATTTGAATTGATCAAATGAGCGACTAATGACTAAAAACAGATAAGTTGTGTGTTTTGGGTCTTTCTTTCAATGAGCCTGTTTCTGTTCATCGTTCTAGTGCTAGAAGCTACAAAGGCACTTTTTGATTTGAAACACTTGTTTGCAACATTTTATTGCACTCGTTGACTGTTACTAACATTGACATAGAAAATCACCTCCTATCTGGATAGATTTTAATTCATCTAGTTTATGTGAAAAAAATTCAAAAATCAAAAAGGCTGCAGAAACCCAGGCGGATTAGAATATACATTCAAGTTTAGATCTAATCCCAATTTAAATAATAATGGATCAACGACTAATAAGGGGAATAAAATAATGAGCTTTAGCAAAAAGCCACTAAACTTTTTTTTTTTTTTCTAATTCAACTTGAATACTTTTTCTCAAAAACTGGCATTAAACAGAATCTTATTTTCCTGACTTACTGCAGGATTTATTATAGAAAAACTAGATATAAACGCACTAAATGTAGACATTTTTCAATGAGGGTATAACTGTATGGCGGGTAGAGCTTTTGAATGAAAGTATGTAAGTGCAAACAATAGGAAAACGACTCTCTTCTCTTTCGTCAGTCTCTCACCTACTCATGGTGTCATCGTCTTCGGAATCGCAAAAGCTGGTGGTGTCCAGCTCGCTACTCATCACTGTGCTAGAGCTCTCATATCCAGCCAGGTGGCGATCTAGTCGACTCTGGCCATTTATACGAGGACCTGAGACACCACGAAAAAAACCCAAAAGGGCAGTTAATCGTGATTTTTCATGTTTGCCTTTTTTCTATAGATCTCAAACAGTCTCCTCTTTTGAAGAGACTTTGACTGAGTCTGGTTTTTCTCCATTCTTTGAGTGTTAGATCATGTTATGATATTACTTCATCATAAAAGGGGTGTTCTCTCCCTTTGCTCACCATGTTGCTCCATGCCCTCTCTGTGCCGAGGTCTCTCTCTCCTGAAGGAAACTACAGACTCTGTTTCGGTCTGGTCGTCCAGGGTCTCCACACTGCCTGTAGCATTGGGACTATAGAAGAAGAAGCCGAGTCATGGTAAGAGATAACGCACGACCAAATTTAAACATTGTATTTGTTTGTTTAGTCAAAAAAAGAGAGGAAGATGTATGTACACTGAAAAGCAATGATATCAAAACCACTGATTGGTGAGTGAATAACAGTGATGACTTTATGTGTCAATAGAAGATATATAAGATATATTGGCAACAAGGGAACATTTTGTCCTTTAAGTTGATGTGTTGGAAGTAGGAAAAATGATAACTGACTTAAATTGACAAGGGGCCAAATTGTGATGGCTAGACGGCTGGGTCAGAGCATCACCAGAACTACATGTCTTAGCTGTTGTTGTTGGATGTCTGCTACCTGCAGTAAATAGCACCTACTAAAAAGGTCTGAAATTGAGTCTTTTCAATCTAGCAATTTTAGGACTACCAAGGATCCAGTAGTTGGTATCACATTTGATTTTCCAGCATGGACAATGGTCTAAATTCAGATCCAAATGCAATATAGGAAGGAATAACTTGCCTAATTAATTCTCCAACTTACAGCAAACTACACATTTAGTGAATCTGGATAAACAAAATTGGACAAAAAAACAGAACAAAAAATGACAACTTTCCTGTTACTGCAGAATCGTTTTTTGTTTAGTGAGAGCGTTCTGTTAATTGTTAGGTTCACGTCGCAAAGAGGCCAGAATATGGATTCTTACTGAATGAACTTGATCAAACAAAAGCCTAAACCCAAGGACCAGGTTGGGTTAATGAACAAGTATGCTGTATTAAAAAAAAAAGGACAAGCGAATGCCAAAATCAAACCCAATCTATGTGTAAGACCTTTTAAGAATCAAGTCTGAGTTTGAAGTATGAAAGCTTCTCCTTGAAGTGTTCACGTTAAGAGCAAGGGCGGGTCCAGCCCAGATCAGGTTAAATGGAGCTGTAATATTCTTGCTATTCTTGTTGTAACTTGATGCTAGGAGTGTATGAAACAATCAGGTAAAAGACGGGGCATCTCCTTAAGAGTTGCGGGAGACGCACAAGTGTGAAGGTAAATTTAGATGTTCAGATGAAAGTTCAATCCCTTAAATCAATCAAAATTCAATCAATGAAATGTGTGTGCGTGCTTCCCTTACTGGAAAGAGGGAGGTCTGGAGTCTCCGATTCCCCCGGTCCTCTCTGCAGGTGGGGGTGGGAGTGGTGGAGGAGGGGGCGAGGGCTGGGTCGTCGTTTCAACAGGGGGGACCACTGCCACCGGAGGTTCTGCTGCCGGAGTGTCTGAGGATACCAACTAGAAAAGACAAAAGATACTTTAACAAAAATATGAAGGAGTGTATAAGAAAATATAAGGAGCACAGAGAAACTGCCACAAAAACAAATGGTGCAAAGTGAGAGAGGGCAGGGCGAGGAGAGGATGACAAAATTGGAGGAAGGAAAGGGGTCGAGGGTAGCGGGAGAAAGAAATGGGTAAGATGTCAATTACTTTGACACACAACCACCGTAATCTTTTCAGCTGGATGTCTCAGGGGTATACTGAAACGCTATCCTACACTTAACCTGTCTCTTTTCATTATACAACAAAAGTGCCACACACACACACACACACACACACACACACCTGAATACCATACAGCATCAGATTACCTCAACCATTAAAAACATACTTGAGAAGGGACTGGGATGTACTTAGGACCAGTTAGGTGAAAATCGTGGGTGTGCTCGACTAAGATATAAGAGTTTATAACACTTGGGTGCTTTAAGGCATTCAATGAGTTCAGATAAAGACGCTTTGTGTTCCCATCAAAGCAATTCAACCAAATGGAATCCATCAGCCTTTTCTGCTCCCTCCCCACCACTGGCTATGAAACGCTCATCTTCTGGGACTCCTCCATCCATCTTTGCCTGTAGATCACATGTCAGTCCCTCTGGTCGGGGCTTTGTTCCCCTTCTTCATTCGTCTTCTCTTTCTTATGCACTTAACAGATGTTCTGGCCTCCAACCTGCCGAGCTGGGCTCAGGCCAAACGTTTTGTTTCTATTCAAATGTAACCTGCATGGTGGGTTGCAACAACTTGGCCATCAACTGGAGAAAAGGGAACTATGAGAAATATACCTGGAAACTAACTGTACTGGTACCGGTGATGAGCTGGGCTGCTGGCTGCTCACAAACATCAGTTTTGGCAATGAGAAAAGCATTTGCCTACATCATGACTTTCAAAAAAAAACTGAAATCCCCTTCGGTTCCACATGTTGAACTATCAAATAAATCTTGTTATGCAGACTTTTACATGAAGTGTGTTGTGACTTTCAAATGACTGAAAAAAGATCATGAATGTGGGAAATATTTTTTGAATCATCGATGTGCTGAGAAATAGAATAAATGGATTTTGTTACACTGAAACGTACCGGATATAATAAATCAAACTTTGTGTAAATTAAGACTTTAGATTAAAAACAAGAAGTATATTCTTCATATTTGTGAGTATGAGGGGTTCATACTTTATGAATGTTGTTATGTATGGGTGGTGTAGGCTCTGAGAGGAGCTGGCAGATGGAAACAAAAGGGACAGTAATTTTCAAAAGAGGAGGCGTGAAGAGGTCCATAGATGATTGCATCGCTACAATTTAGCTTCTCACGAGTGGAACTATTAGCAGGAAGTACAGCAGCATCACCAGGATGTGATGAATGTGATGGACAGAGGTGTGTGAACTATATTGTGTGGACCACAAACTAAACTTATTTGATAATTGAAGAGTTATTCAATATATTAATCACAATGAAAACATATTGATGCCCAGACATGGGGGTGGCTGTAGCTCAGTTTAGAGCGGCCGTTCCCCAACCGGAAAATCAGAAGGTAGCCGGTTCGAGTCCCACCAGGGTCTACATCTCGTCTACGGTGTATGACTGTGATCAATAAAGGATTTCTTCTTTCTTCTTCACAACTCCAAACACTTCTGACTTCACTAAGGTGGAATCTGACTTCACATAGGTGGAATCTGACTTCACTATGGTGGAAGCTTGGCTCACTCTTCTTTGCAGAACTGCTTCAGTGCAGCCACATCAGAGGGTTTATGAGCATGAACATTTCTTTTCAACTGCAAACATTTAATTTTCCCACTTGTGAGCCACTCAGAGGTGGTTTTACTCTTCTGCTTTGCATCGTTGTCTTGCTCCATGACCCTGTTTGTCTTTAACTTCAGCTCACAGACTGATGACCTGACATTCTCCTTCAGCATGCATTGATAGAAAGTAGAATTTGTGTTCCCTCAATTATAGCAAGATAACATGACATTTCAATGCCGCCTCCATGCTTGACAATTAGTTTTCTGTTCGTTTTGCGGAATGCTGTTTACCCATCGTCTTCAGAGCAACTTTCCACAGATCAGTCGAAACATTTATCCAAAAGTCTTGAAGGTCATCAAGGTGTGTTCTAGCATAATTCACATGAGCATTAATGTGCTTCTGTATTAGCAGTAGCTTTAACCACACTGATCCTCCACCAATGCAGTTTTTCTCCAGTGTCTCTCTCTAGTGGACACACGAATACTGTCTTCTATTAAAGACAGAGAGGCCTGCAGTTTCGGAGACGTTTTCTTTGGGATTCTTGTGGCTCCCGTAATGAGCTTTCCCTTTGCTCTGGGACAAACTTTGGAAGGTAGGCAACCGATGGAAGCTTCCGTATTGTTCCAAGTATTCTCCATTTATTAGAAAATGTTTCTCACTGTGGATCTGTGGAGTCCCAAAGTCTGAGAAACAGCTTTGTAACCCGTCCCAGACAAAATGTTTTTAAGTCAAATTCTTCCTCGGCTATTGCGCCAGTTTTTGTATTTATCTGGGTTTATATTAAATTTAGTTTGCAAAATTGACACAAATAAATACAACAAACCAGGTGGGGTTATGTACATTTTCAAGCGAATGTACATAGCTGTGTGCAGGAAGACATAAGGGAGTATAGTCTATACCCTAGAAATGTGTAACATGCTTTCTTCCTCTTGCTTTGTAATATCATTAAAATTTTATAGATAACATTTAAAAAATGAAATACGCCTGGTCTCAATAGAATCTTCACGTTTAAATGTGTTCAAAAATGTTATGATTAGCTGAACTTTAAATAAACCTACAGATTTCCTGGAAGCAAAGATTAATATTTTTATAGATTAGTGCAGCCTGTAAGTTATTCATATTGTCACTCAAACTGAGGATGAAGGTTCGAGAACATATTCTTTCTCACTGATGTTGTCTTACATTTGTTTCCTTCTGTTTGAGTTGGCTGGCCAGTTGGTCTGACTCAGGTTTCCTACTCTCCAAGAGCCTTTTCCAATGTGTTTTCTTACCCTCAAACTCACCAAATTCTCAACTAGAAAAAAAAATTGTGATCCAAGGTCAGTGTTTCTCAAAATCTTATAAACGGAATCACTTGATTGTAACGTTGTTTATTCGATAAGATTGTTAGTCTGAGGGAGGTCTGTGGAAACAGTGGTGTCTGAAAACAGCAAAGCAATTAGTTTTATACAGAAGACGAAGTCGGAAATTGCTGAAATTAGATCACCAGAGGTATTAATATAGCTCCAACTCCCTCCACTATTAACAATATGCAACAGCTTTGTTATGTCTTACCCATGACACAACTCTGCCGTTGAAACACGGCAACTTGGCGCTGTCATCGGAAATCTCTTCCTTCACCACCCTGAAAAAAGAGAGACGACGGAGGTTTAGTAGTTATACATTGATCTACATCCATGACATGATGGTTTGGTCTATGCTGTGCAGAGCTGGTGGAGTGGTTTAACACAATGTTTTATATAGTCATACCAGCAAAGCTTAAGAAGAATCCGTTTACATTGCTGACACTTTAAATAAAATATATTAGGCCAGGAGAACAACATGGCTGAACTAAATCAAAAACTGGGCTTAATTATAAAACCCAAGGGAGATATATGTTGTTCATTCGCCATTTTCTTTTAAAATGTGTTTAAATGGTTCCAGTTAGGACTTTAGCTTGTGCCACAGCATCACAACAGCAGTACATTCCTTTAAGATTTAATGTGTTTTCAATCACAAAGGCTGTGTTTAAGTGCCATTAATGTCAGTTGTTGTCATTCTGTATATACCAGGCTCCAGACAATAAAAGAATTATCTATTAGCCAAACCCCAAAGTCTTGAGGAGCCAAAAAACATTTTCAGCAGCCAAAATATATCGATGTCAAAGTACAATGTTAAATGTTTACCTTACCTTTTCTTTCCCCTCTCTACAGCCTGCCTTTGTTTGCCTCCTGCTTATTTATGCCCTGAGTCTGTTTCTATGTCTGTGTCTCCCATCCAGATAATGATGCAATCACTGGTGTTCTCATGTTTTTTACCTCTTTTTTTTTCTTTAATGGATATGAACTGGTAGTTAACTAATGTTTTTTGTTTGTTTGTATGTATCAGTGTTTCCCACAGGATTTACAAATACTATGGGGGGTGAACCTAATATGCTCTAGGGATGTCCGGGGGCATGCTCACCTAGGAGAAAATCCTTTACCTTTTAAAGTTAAATGCATTAATTAATATTAATTAATCTGGTGCACTTTGAGAACAAAATTAAGAGGTTAAAGCTATGATGAGTGCTCTTTAAACATTTTTTTACTCTAGTAAACGATCTAATCTAATCACCAACACATTTGTTTTGTTGATAGGAATAGTAACATGACAAAAACGCCCCACTCACAATAAACAAAACTTCAACGCAGTTCACAATGGTTAAAAAAAAATCCTCCAAAAACACCAGAAATCCAATTTCTGGTGTTTGTCTGCACCTCAATAGTATATTTACAAAATATTTCCCATATAAACACAGAACTATTGAACTTCTGACTGTTGTGTCTCTTTCCCTGCAGTTAAAACTCAACTGCTGGCCCTTTTCTCTTAAAATAGATGCGTTAATTTAACGTAATTATATATGAATTGTCCGACGTTCCGTGATGAACCAACTTTCTCCTTGGCATGCTGAACTTGAGCCAACTAAGCCTATGTTAATTTTAACTTCCGTTTTTGTGGGCCACTACAGTACAACAAATAAGTGCGAAACATTGAATTTATTGGATTTTTGCATCTGTATGGTCGCCATTGGCGACTGTCAGAAAATAAAACAGGTCACAAAATTAAAAAACTTAGTAGCATTGGCAGCCATTTTAGCTGCCATCTGGAGCCCTGATATATGAAGTGGGGCTGGGACAATAAATGCATTACCCCGTTTCTATGACATCCACCGCTGTGTTGAGCTCAGTAACTCTATCAACATTTTTTCAAATTTGCATTCAGTTGTTTGCTTGCAAAAATCACAAGAGTGTATTTCTATATGTAGTGGACCTAATTTTTTTCTCACTTCCCTTGTCATGTCACTGTAGGAGTATGGGTTAATAAGAGAGACATCTACGGACCAATCAGGTCCTCACAACAGATGAAAGTATTTTGCCAACCTCCAGTAAAAAAAGCAAGAAGAAAATTAAGAGGATTTTCTGCTGAACTACACACACTGGGTGTCTGTGTGTGGTTAACCACCATACCAAGGTTATACTTCGTCTTATAACCACAGTAAAAAAAAAAAAAACACCATGCCAACACAGCTATAATAAAAAGTAATATTAAAATCTTTTTGATTACTGGGTTTTTTTCTATATAGATTATCCAGCTGGGGAATTTTGGCCTTGCACCCAGAGTCAATATTAACAGACTGTTGATTCTAAGTTTTTCTAATAATGATATAACCCCAATTACATGAATATTTGCATGACAAATCTACCCCACACTAATCCCGACAATTTCTTTATTTTTTTTTATTTTTTATTTTTTTTTAAATGGAGGTTGTATTTGTGAAGAAATATCAAGTCAGCGGAAATTAAACAACTTGATTATCTGAAACCAGAGGTTTAATTAAGTTTTATTGGTTGCATTTGGAGCTTAGAACATGATGACATACGAAATACAATTGTTGTTCCTTTGCTAAATTTAATATCATAACTTTTTGGCATTCTAACATTTGTTCCACAGATATGGTGCAAATGTAGTTTGTGTAAATCTCTGCAATACAGAAATGTTCAAAAACCACCTACACCTAAAAAAAAACTAAAAAAAACCTAAAAAGTCAAAATGAACACAGGTTCTTGAGAGCACAGTACAAAAAGCCTTGTTGTTATATGGTATCAAAAGCTTTGCTTTAAACATTTGGAAATACCCATAAGGAAAAATGTTTTAGCGATTAGATAGTGAGCACATCTGTTCAGGAAATTGTTCAAAAATCTACTTACTGTCTTTATAACTAGAGAACCCCATACATCATCTGATTGTCTGTGGTTTGTGTTTGTCAAGTTTCATAGGACTGATTATACTAGAGTTCCCAAAAAATCATCTATCCATCGGTCAAGCTTCAAGGAATGTTTTCAATGTAATTAAATGGGCTACTATTGGAAAAATCATTACACTGGAATAATTAAATCTGCGAGAGTCTAAGCTTTCCAGTCGTACCACATTTATGCGATTCCAAAACACGTAAGGTAAGTATTGAGAAATCCTTAAATACTCTATTGTTAGTGCAGGCGAACATAATATATTGCTGCATTTAAAAAAAAACTTTGTTTTTACTAAGTACACCATGGGATTTGCAGAAATGGGTATGTGATTTAAGGGAAGCCTTGAGGGTACAAAACACATTTTCATACAGATCATGAGATGAGAGACAATGGGTCAACTCGTAAAATGGATTTATAGTACTTTAATCCACTTTCATTTGGATTAAAGTGATGATCCATTACATTTACATGCCTCCAAAATCTTTTTACCAGGATCAATCACTGACAGTCCCATGGGTCTCTTAGGTCTCATTTTCACCTTAATGATACACTGCCATGACTTTGCATTTCCCAAACTACTTCATTCACAAACAGTTTAATCTAGAATTAATAATTCATTAATTATTATTAAATGTCTTAATTCATGAATGAAAAGTGCGAAATAAAAACTCTAAAAGATGACATGACACAATCCATCACAGAGGCATTTCACATTGAAACAGGACTTGAAAATCTACAGTGCTGTCGCAGAGTGAATTGCTTCCCTCACAAAAGATCTTTGGCTGAGAACAAAAGAAGGCACTGAAACCAGACAACAGACAATTTTAATTTTAACCAAATCATTCACAGAACAAGACGAAGACCCTGGAAGAGCAATCCTTTGACATGGCTAGTATTCCACTCCTTTATGACAGAAAATTTGCAAGTACACCCAACCAATGTGTGTACAGACAAGAAAAAAATATGGGTCAGTATAAATTCTCAACTAGGCCAACTAGGTCTTGATCATATTAATCTTCTTATTTTAATTAATTTATTATTTTATAGATTTGGACAGGTCTGCACATAAGTCACTGGAAAGGAGGTTTAGACTATAGAGCACTGTAGTGGTAGTTACCAGGATACATATCTCTCCATTGCTCTGTCTGTTTTGGCAACAGTGGCTCAATCGGCAAAAAAATATTGTTCTGCTGTCGGGAGGTCGAGGGTGCGATCCCCAAACTGCCCCTATAGCCCACATGTTGGGGAGCACATGACTAAGACACACACCCGTGAGGATAAGTGGGTAGCATACTAATGAGAACCTGAAGTGAGTGTACATTATTATCATTTCAAGATGCGTAAAGAGCTGAAGGATTGGCTGTGAAAGTCCACCAATGTCCAACCCTTTGATGGTATATGTGATTAAAATGATGAAAAATTGATTTAGATTATAACGTAAGTCATTGGTCAAACATGAAAGCCGATTAATTATTGTGGTTTCATGGTGTATCATGATGCTGCTTACATTGATTGCCAAGCATTTTCCCATTTAATTCTCTACTCTGTCTTGTATGAACTTAAACTAAAACTAATCTAAGATTTCCATTATGGGATTTATTTGGTTATTTCCATCTTCTAATCCTGTGTTTTAATTGGTTCACTAATTCAGTTTCAAGTTGCTGCTTCAAAACGTAATGGAAGATCCATTAAATCGCTGGGATCTTATTCAGTGAAACACCCGAGCCAAAAAGTTGGGGAATGAAGAGGACTGTGATGTGGGAAAGAGTGTGTATTTTATTCAGTCACAAAATAAACTGAAACCTACATTCTTATGATTTCCTTTCCTCCTTACAACCCGATTAACTGAATAAGTTCATTTCCAATACAAACAAAAAAACAACAACCTCCGAGTAAAGGTCACAATGAGAGCCCAGTGTTCACAAAACTAAATCTGCTTCAAGACAACACATCCATCTCGCTGTTCTTCACTCCCCCCATACTCTTCCTCCATGTTTGTCAGAAAGGCAAACATTCGGCTTCAGCCGTGTAATTTCCCCTCCAACAGCCTCCCACTATGTCATTACAGTAATTTACTATGACAGAGGCTGGACACTTGAGTAGTCCAAGCCCTTGAAAAAGTTTTCTTTTTCCAGCTCTGTCTGTCAGTGTGCCTCCTCGTATATGCGATGCTTGGTCAGGCTCCACTGAGCTTCCGTAAGCAGCTGCGGAGAGCTGGTTTTGCGGCTGAGCGTTAGTTGTTGTGGGCACCGCTGAGGAACTGGTGCAAGTAGATTTAACTTTTGAGAGCTCCATCCATGTCTGTGTGTGGCTACTGAATTTTACTTAAAACAAAACTAGTTCCTACGTTTGGATTCATTTAACCCCCACCTGTCCGCACACACTGCAAGGAACTGCCTCTAGACAGCAGATGAACAGATGCCACATTCTTTTCCAGAGAGTGTAATTGTCTTCATTCATTTTGGCCTCCTAGCAAACAAATGACCACAGTCAAGAGTAATTCACACGCTCGAAAATTCCTCCAATGATGAGCAAACAACTCTGAAATATGCTGAGTGCTGTTGAATTTAGTAAAACCTTATGATTTTCACCAACACTTCCCTTTTTCCCAAACCCTTGCTGGCATTAAACTCCTAAATCCTTAAACAGCATCTGCCTGCTACCAATTAATCTCACTTATACAACTCCCTTATCAGCACACAGCAGAGATGAATGTCCTAAAAACTTTGAGAGAACATAACTCCACTCTGTCTCCCCTTTCTTCTCTCCGTGTAAACCCCAGACACCCAGAAAATGGCCTCTGTCCAGTGCAGCTCCATGGATCTCCCCCACTGCCACACACACAGGTCTGGCCGACAGCTGGCCTCGTACCAGGGCAAATGAAAACACACACTATTACAAACTCCTCTCCTGGGTGGGAGAGGTGGGGGGGGGATGCCCCGGCTTTGATTGGACCGCTAACTCGGAGTTAAGTTTGAAATTTTTCATTTGATGATATTTAAATGTGCGAGTGTGATGCCAGACTGTGCAATTTAACTGAACTACTTAATCTGCCATACCCTCTGTCAGAGACCTCCTCTTCTTCGCTGAAAGGGTTTTTGGTGGATGGATCTTTGAGATGTAAACTTTTAGTCTTTGGAAAAACAGTTTGTGCCAACAGGGTCTTGAATTAATCATGTCTTTGTCCACTCATGTAGAGACAGGGCTCACGATTTTACAGCCAACTTGGAAATGGTAGAGGTGTTAAGACTGGCCAAGTGCAAATAATGATGGAGACCCTTAGATTATGATGACACGGGAGTTACGGATATTACTCTGGCCATAAAAAGATAACAGCTCTTCACGGTTCTTGGGCATACACACATCAACACAGTAGCGGGTTTATTTGGCGCATCCAGTTAAAACTAATACAGTCTAATACAACAGTCATGCTATAAAACTTACCGCCATTAAAGTCAAAGTATCCAGTTTTGGTTGAATCTATTTTAAAAGTGTTAATAAACCTGTATGATTAATTTAGAACGGAGTTAGTTGTGTCACTGAACTGGATTTAGCCATGCTGAGATGTCTGAAATGAACCCCACAGCCTAACTAACCCCTGATTGAGACTGTATTGGTGCTAAAGTGACAGGTCAATTTATCCCTTTGTAAAACAATAGAAAAATTATCTGCTAATATTTTCAGAATTTATCCATGGTTGTGGTCAGTTAGAAGCATCCAAAATCTCATGTTCTAGCTCCTCAAAACGAAATACGACATCTTAATGTTGTGGGTCTTTTACTGTTTGTCGCACAAAACTTTTGGAAACATCACTCTCTGCTATAAGGAACTTTATTACATTTACATAGAACATTTTTACGACTTCTATAAGAATTAGCATCTTCATTTTTAACAAACACCATTGCAGATCAAAATCCATCTTGCACAGAAATGAAATGCTCCATTTTTTTTGATGAAATCACTTGGGTGTGAACAGTGATAGAGACATTTGGGATATTGTACACAATTCATGCCTCAACAAAATACAGAGAAAAGGTTTTGTAGACCTAGAAAACCAATTACAAGTAGATGTAATTGTAGTTTAGGTGCTAAACATCTTCCTTTCAAGAAACTCTGACCTGAAAGACGTTGAACCATTCCAACCAACCAACCAACCATTCTCCCATTGGATAAAAATATTATTCTACTGATCCCACTTTTGCCGTCTCCAGTAAAGACTCTAATCCCTTTTATAGATATTTTAATGTATCAAAACTGAAAAAACTGATTTCTGGACGGACAGACATGTGCAGGGTTCAATTTTACTTGGAACGCAACTTCAAATTTCTAAACATGGAACTTTAAATTTTAATAGAAAATGTTACAAACTATATCTACACAGCTTCAATTAATATTTAACAATTTGTTACATACGTAGATGTCCACTTTATGGCTTCTGAATTCATTCATCATTTATTGCTAACCGAGAAGATTAATACCCAGAAACACGGCACGAGCCAAAATAGTTCCCAGAGCCCAAAAGTCTTATCATGTCATTGCTCGGATAGTAAGTGATAGAAAATAATTAAGACCTGGCAGCTAACTGCATGTGAGAAGCAGCCGATGATTAATAACTGAAATTAACAAAATGTCAAACAACACATATTTGTGCCTGTGCTGACTGATTCCATAGCTAATCGTTTTAACAACCCGACAGCTGGTGTTGAGAATTATGGAAGACATTTAACAGATTTCCCCCAAGCAATATCTCAACAAGACAGTTACAAATGTTGCTGCTATCTTTAATATTCAAAGCATCTGCATTCAAGGGGCCACTGGAGGCAGCCAGATCTGCCCAGCCCTCAATAATATCCATGTCTGTGGATCACATCTTTCTGTTTTGAGTATATATATTGAGGGGCTTTGTAAATGGTGCCATCCCAAGACAATATGGGGCAAAGGCGCCAACCTTAACACTTAAACCAAAACTATAATGAATTTAACAGAAGCCCTAAGGGTCTCACTGGGTGAATAAACCACAAACAGGCATTCCACTGCAGGAGAACGCACAGCAGCCACACAGGAAAAAAGGAGATTAATTGATAGAGGAGAATGCTCTTTCTGGAGGACTGGCTTGCAATAAAGGGGGAGAGGAAGGGAGGAAGCCAGGGAATAAAAGTATGGCTGGCAGGCCAAAGTGTTAAAGAGGGGAGACAAAACCCTGGCTCCTGTCCCAAAAGAAAGAAAAGGCGAGGATTTCACAAGATGATGGACTGAAGGAGGGAGGGAGGGATAAGGATTAGGGTAAAGAAAGCAGCAGGGACAGGGAATGCCTCCCATTGTAATGATGATGTTTTCTGAGTAATGGTCCTGCCTACATACCCTTAGTATTTATAGAACCACTTGGATATTCATCGCATAACTTTGCAGTTTCTGATTAGGGGGTGTGCAGTCTGAATGGCGACCCGATTACTCAAGTTTATTATTCCTCTACCTTAATTTGTTGTGACGAATATCCGACAACTGGTCACAAGATAGGATTGCATGTGTCTATGAGCCGCAAACAGGCATAGATTTCAATGCAGATAACTTTTTATGCATTCCTACGCAACTTGGTCTGCATTTATGCTGAAGTGACGATGCCTCACTCTTACTTGAGTACATTATGTGATTATTTTCACACGTTTACATCTTTTGTGACTAACCTATCGCATTCTTCTTTTGATCTTTATGTATAATTTCTATAGGTCCACATTTTGCGTTAAACCTCAAAGATGTTGTCTACTAAAAATAAATAAAAATCAGTGCAGCTCACCCGAAGTCCTGGTCCATAGACTTGAAGAAGAATTTATAGTTTGGCTTGTTCAAGACCTGCTTAAAATCCAGCAAAGTTATATTTTCGGCAGCAATTGGTATCTTCACCAAATACGGCGTCTCCTCCTCATCAATGTGATAGATTATTTTGGTTTCCGCCATGTCCACGGTTGATTTAATCCACGCTGGGAGTGAAAACACACTATGAGACGAGGTAGCGTTAACTTTGTTGGCTAGTTAGCAGCAGAGCTAGCTGCTAGCTAGGTGGCTAACGAGACGGCAGAGGTGAAACGATGATGGCCACTGAGATTTTCCGTCTCAGCCGCGGACTTAAAGCGCTGAAACCCGCTAAAAAAGCTCGCTCTCCGGCTTCAGGCGAATAAAAACTCACATTCCCCCTGTTAACAAGGGGCGGACAGAACACAAACGCTACATGCACACTACCTAACTACCAACAACTTTTCCCCTAACAAAAACATACAGGGGAGGGGGTCTGAAAACTTTTCACCACTTTTTGTGAGCCAACGCGGCGTGTGACGTCATCACGCACCTCATCTACCCTACGTAGGTTTGCACCCACCCTCCCCTTAGAAGAACACTGTAAACCCGAATAAGTTCCTGCAACTCAAAAATATCAAGGCCCCTTTCGCGTTTTTTTTTACTTTATATACTCAAATCTATCTATCTATCTATCTATCTATCTATCTATCTATCTATCTATCTATCTATCTATCTATCTATCTATCTATCTATCTATCTATCTATCTATCTATCTATCTACTAACCAGAGTTTTAATTAATTTAAACTGTTTAATTGCCACAGAGGCACTTTTCATTATAATTAATTGATTTGAGCATTCAGGCTGACAGTGTAAGTTATTGACTATTCAATTGTAAAACAATTACAACTATTCAGGTCATTCAGTTGAGTAAAAGTATTAATGCCAAACTGCACTGTAAAATGGAATAGGTTCACTTTACCTAAAAATAATAGTTAGGAAAGTAGATGTAATTGTTAAAAGTGAAGAATCGGCATTCCATTTTAGCCAATTTATTAGATTTTACAGAGGGGGGAAAAAATAAAGTAAAGTAAAAGCATACTTTCACATTTCAGGGTTTGAAAATGTGATAACGTTGTCATTTAATCATGTTTGGATCACGGTGACCACAGGAATGTGTAGGGATGACGAAGGACAAAGTAGAAAATGATAATATTAATAACAGATGGATGAACGTTTTTTTTTATGATTTATCAGCTCTTTGCGATAATCAAATCAAACAAGAGCAGTTTATGACATGGTAAATGTTTCCAAGTAGCACACAAAATGGCACTTAGGCCTACTACTACAGTCTTAAAATTATCTAAACACTTCCTGAAAGGATCTTTAGTTCTTTGTAAAGAAGCCTGTTGCTGCCACGATCTGCTGCAAATGTGAAGCACTGTCAGATACCAGCTTCTGGAAGTGTTCCTGAGGGATTTTAGCCCACTCCTTATGCATAGGCAAAGGGTCTCCCACTTTGTGATATTCCAGGGTGTAAAAGCTGCAACTAAATTTCTTCAAATCTCACCATCGATTTTTTTTTATCAGGTGACTGGGATGGCCTCTGTTGAATGTTCAAGGACGTATTCAGGAAATAAGCCTTGGTGGAATTTCAAGTCGGCTTGAGATCACCATCCTTTTGGAATGTCCAATGACTTGCAAGCCTTCTTAGAAATGGAGAGGCGTTCTCTTTGAGGATTTCCTGATACCCGATTGGAGTCCACCTGACCCTCTAAATGGTTTCCAGCGCCAGAGGAAGCAGAGAAGCTCTTGAACATCCACTGCCATGCTTCACTCTTCAGATATTCTACTGAAATGTTACAGTTTTATTACATCAGTAAACAGAGCAGCACCCAAAAACTTCCACGTCTGATTGTTTTGACTTACCCGAGACCGTTTTACTTGTGCTTTTGGGTCTTTTAAAGTCCTCGACTAGGAAAAAAAAAGCTATGAAAAAATAATTTCTTTGCACATTTTATTTATTGGGGGTATTCATTGATTTACTATCTTAGACCCTCTAAATTTACCATAAAAGGATAAACCATTTGGGGTTTATCAAGTTCCATAATTCTGTTTAGTAGGTCCTCACATGTTTTAATATGCCAGAATTTTATTTTACTTATTAAATAGGATTTTGTCAATAGTCATGATTAATGCCCCCTCCTCCATGGCCCCTTTGACATGTGGTGTCCCCCGGGGCTCCATCCATTGCCCCTTACTCTTTAGTATATATATTCTGCCACAGGGTCATATTATAAAAAGGTTCCGTCAAGTGGAACACAATATTCATTGACGAATAGGGACTCATAATAAACTCAGTGAAACATTTGAGCGGGACTTTAAAGTGTTGAACTTCAGACATGGAGCCTTAAATTAATTCAGGCCCAACAAAAAAAGAACAACTTTGAGAATTTATTGCTAATATAATTTATTTTAAAGATAATCCAAGAGTTTTAACCAAATCTGATTAGCAAACTATACACTAATATATAACTAAAACGGAGAAATTTAATAAATATGAATGTTATTTAAGAATAATCATAATAGTCAATGAGATCAATAAATGGTACTTAATTAAGATATTTCTAGCATTGATATAGGTTTCATATAAATGTAATTAAGCAAAACCAACAAAACACTAGACAAGTACATGTACGACTACAATAAAATCTATTTAAATAAAACATTGGATAACCAATCAGGGAAACCAAAGCGGCAGCCTGAGAGTCACACAGACTCCAAGCTTATAGCGAGTTTGCTGCTTTGCACTATATTGAAAAATAAAGGTCTTAAAGCAAGTCCATCATTACTGCCTGTCTGGATTGGGGGTTATGTATGAAAGAAATTGTACGTGATGAATGTTCCCGGGGATTTTTTTCTTTTGTTCCCAAAATCCCTTGAAAATTATTAATTATTACAAATAATGAACTAATTAGTATTTGTGTTATTTGTTTTATTTCTACCCCTCACATATTAGTCATGTATGTGCAAAGTTGTTCTTATTTGATAACTCTCCCCTGTGCTATAAGTTCTATTCTTAAATCAGATAAATGTTATTTCCTCATCAACCACTAGAGGGAACTCTTCATCAATCTATCATCACTGAAAGATGAACAAATATACAGTAAGGAGTGGTAATAATAATAATAATAATACATTTATAGTGGTATATTCTAAGAAGTAGAATTTAAGTAGAGAGTGAGCATGTATGAAATGAACTGTCATGAAATGTAACCTATAAATATTACACAGAATGAATGAATAATATTTCATGGGCCCCTCAAGACCCTCTTCTTGCATTGCTTTTCATGTTGCCTTTATAAAGACTTTGTCATTAAGTACATCTGTTATTAAAAGGAGAGGACTCCTGTTTCCCCTTAATGCTGATTCTTGAAGAAATGTGGCCCAAACACCACCCCGATCACACAGGTGATGACAAACAGCACCCAGAAGATGACAGCCAGCATCTGCACACAGAACAGCGTCCTCTTGCTCTGCTCGATCACTTCCTCTTCTCCCATCAGGCCTGGCGCCGTGCCAGTGGTGTAAAGGCTGGTTGGGTACATCTGCTGCACCCGCAGGCTGACGGTGGGCATGACAATGAAGTGGGTGTCCCGGCAGTCGCCCTCCATGGCGAGCGCCACCCTCTGTGTGACTGTGGCCAGGCGCGTCACAGTGGTCACAGGAAGCCGGAAAGCCACAGGGGGCAACATGGCCAGGATGTGGGGGCTGCAGGGTAAGGAGAGGGCATCACCAGCTTCCTCCAGAGGGGTGGGGTGGCGGCAGAGGGGGCATGGGATGGCTGGAAGGCTGTGGGAATTAGTGGGCTCACAAGGGCAGAGCTGGATCCTCTGGAGGCACTCTGTGCAAAAAACATGGAGACATTCCAGCATCCGGGGGGATTTGTTGTAGTGGTTGTACTCCTGGTAGCAGATGGGACATTCTAGATCCATGGGCTCCCCAGGGGCGCTACCGTGGCTGGGGGCCGCAGCAGCTGTGTCACCTTGATAATGAGGAGCTGGGACACCGTCCCCGGTCATGGCGGGAGAAAGCGTGAGTGAATGGAGTAGTAGTATGGCGGCGAGATGCAACTCTTGGATGAATATTTCCTAGAAGAAGGTAAAATCTGTGAGGAGAAAATAACTTCATGTCATTAGTAGAAGTGGAGAAGATGTTTTTAAAGCCATGATCTGCTCTCCCACTGCTGGTTTACCTCTTAAGTTTTATTAACACATTCCCTGGCCCATGAGTCACAGTATTTATGCAGTTAACCACTCATCTGCCCCCCCCCCCCCCCCCCCCCCCCCCCCCCCCCTCAACACCAACCCTCACAGTAACCCAGAGTCTGAGCAGTTTGTGCTGGCCCACATAGTCGGATTAGTGTGAAGTAAATAAATGAAATGAGGACATAAAACACAAGCAAAGCAGCAATGGAGATGGAATGGAAGGAAGGAAGTGCCTGTAATGACAATGTCTCCGCTGTGACTGACATTTAAAGGGGCCCACCACAGATTCAAGAGAGTATTATTCAGTCTGTGAAAACAGTCGAGCCTATGGAGGGCTTTTCCCGGGACTAAAATATCATCCTTATCATGTCATCGGGGTTAGCTCAAGAAAGACTTTGAGACTTTTTAGAAGTAGGATTATAATACAAAGCTTGAAAGGAGGGAGAATTTCTAGCTAGGGAAGGTCTCACAACATTATGGCATTATGGAATTATGGCAAATGTATGGATCCATGCTGTTTTTGTTTTTTTTAAATATCATGGTGCATACCTGACGATAAAATCCTGATTCCTGCTGCTTTTTTTGCTTCCTTTGGACTACATGCTTTGCCTCATATTGGCCCATTTGAAAGCTGAGTTACAACCCTTTAATGTCCCGCTCAATTGTTTGGTCCAGCACATTTTGAGTTACTATTTCCAAATGTGTTCCACTTGTCGTTTTGTAATATGACCCAGTGACAGCATGTATATGCTTAAGAGTGTGGGGCCAAGGATGGAGCAATTTTGGAAACCACATGTCAAAGGTTAATAAGAGGGGATTATTTTTTTTGTATATTAAAGCATGTGATTAAATAACTTGGTACAACACAAAAAAGTCTGATAAGCATCAGATCATTTCCTAAAAACAATCTTTACCAAAAGGTTTTGCTAATCTACTTAGAATTCCCTGTTTCCCATGAAATATGAAATAATTTATTAAAAGTCAATTCTTTGTTTAAAAAACAAGCTTGACCAAATGGTTTTTCAGAACATTAGAGGATTTAAGCTAAATATCAGCTTTATACTGAATGAACAGTTTCACGATTATAAACTCAATGTTCTTGTTAAACTCTTAATAAGAATCGCAAGATGTTGAGCTGTAAGCCGTTTTATTTCACCCTGCTTGGAGCTCCCATGAGACAACAGCATGGCAACCCAGCTTCACTCAGGAGGATACCGTGGCTCAGCAGATGCCTTCCTGTTGCAAAGAGCGTGTGGCGACACGGAACCCGGAAAAATCTCTCCCAAAAGAAACTACAAATACAGAGATTACATGAAAATGTATGAGTAAAAATGTTATTATGCACTGAACAATGAGCACTTTTGATTACCCCCCTGAAGCTAATATGAAATGAGAAGAGGAAACTTGAACGTCGGTGCCAGCAGGCCTGCTGTGTAAACAAATGAGCCCTCTTGCATCGATGTTGGCCAGAGATTATACTGAGAGCCACTGGCAGCAATCCATCATTGCACAAAGAAGCAGATAAGAGAGCCACTTACCCACCGCACACCCCTTTGATCCCGGCAAACTCTGATGCCAACCTCTGATACTTCCCCTCTCACAATTCAGACTCACTTTGGGTCGTGTCTCACCCGGACAGAGAGTCTTCCTCCCCTCTCAGTGGTGACATTAGCCAAGTCTATGGTCTAATATTACGAAGCTACGTACCCAAGCTCGGCTCAGCAGAAAACTCTGGTTTTCGCTCCGTCTCACTTTATTTTACTCATCCTTGCCTCTCTGTCTATTCCCCCAGGAGACATCTCTGAGGTTTGCTCAGCAGTAATTAAACCCTTGGTGACGTGAAGGTAACCAGGGCACACAGGACGGAAAATGACAGCGCCGAGCCTCTTACTGCACTCCTCTCACCCATTATGCCATTATGCTTCCAAGCTGTCAGCAATGCTTGAGCTTAAAAAAAAACAAAGCGAGGATCAGAGTTAAGTCATTAACATGTTATTAACATATTATTAACATGAGTTGATATTGACAGTCAGTTGTTCTGACTGTCGAAAAAACATTTCTTTCACCCTTTCAGCAAAGGTGTGTGTTCTGGCCAGGTACATGTACAGGCAAATGCCATCAGAATAAATAAGTTTCAAGTGCGGATTGAGTATTTAAATCCTGTTTGGATGACATACGCCACATGTGGGGCTAGAACCCATGATCCGGAGGGTTCCGTTTGAGGGCATGAGATTTATTTTGGCTGCTCCTGATTGGGGATCACAGTAGAGATTTTTCCAGATTGGCCGGTTTTTACTCCAGATGCCTATCTTGACTCAGCTTAACCCGTCTATCCAGGCTTAGGACTGGAACCACGAGAAGACTAGATTGTGCTCCCCAGGTGGATTCAAACTCCTGATCTCCGGTTGACAAGACCAGAGCTTGAGCTGCAATTTTAAAAACAACCATGTTTGTTTATGAAAATCTGATGAAGGCCTGATGCAGCTTAAGAGTCAATACAAGCCAGTGTTCAGATCCTCAGACCTGGTTATCCTGATTGTTCAAACATAAGGGGGAGAAGGGACAGAACTAACCTCATTATGGATGAATAAGAAATGAATGAAAGTGCATATAGGCATTTGTTTTTAGAATAGAATACAAATATAAATGTGTTTTTTATACAGGAGTATTGTGGTCTGTAAGTGGGGGATGGAGGGCTCTGAGTTTGGTTGAGCTGTGTGCCATGTCATTTTGCAAAGTCATTTCTTTTGGGTCTCATACAGGTTGAGAAGTCTTTGTGTTTTGCATGTGTAGGAAGTGGGCTGCTGGAAATCAGGGAAGGCCGACAAAGGAAGAGAGAGAGAGAGAGAGAGAGAGCAAGAGAGAGAGGGAGAGAGAGGGAGAGACCTATGAGTCATTGCCAAGAAATCAGCGGAAGTCACCATGAAAGGAGAGAGAAGATTTTTAGGGGATTGCCTGGAGAGGGAAAAGGCTGACATCACACACACACACACACACACACACACACACACACACACACACACACACACACACACACACACACACACACACACACACACACACACACACACACTTCCCTGTATGTCAGTAAGTCTGACAATAAACACGTAAGATTAAGGCGTGGGAAGCATCCTAGTTTTTACCAAACTCAAATTGAATTTTTCCATTCTTATTGGTTCCTCTAAGCAAATATTCTGCGTGTAAAACTAGGTTTAATCATTATATTACCCCTGCTTGTGCCTGACTGGCCCCCATAATCACTGATTTTGAGATTGTAGGAGGAGATAAGGCGATCAGCCATGGCATTATAAATGCTTTCCTGACACTGTTTAGGTCCCCTGCTTCCTTCAAAATCATCTCGGACCCGTCGAGACAAGAACTCCAGCAGACCTCAGAAGGCGAGCTGTGGTATCTGGACCCAAGACGATAGCAGTAGATCCTTTAAGTCGTCTACGTTGATGTGGGGCCTTCATAAATCGGACTTTCTTGTTCAGACTATCCCACAGATGCCTGAGCTATCTCGCAGTGTTGGAGACTGAAAGAGGTCACTGTCATTAGACGCACATTCAACCGGGCTATCCACGACCAGTCGGCCCCCATCCATTGCTCTGTGGTCCAGTTCTGATGTAGACGTACCCATGTAGCCTCCTTTGTAGGCATTCTTTTTTTTAATAAAGAACAGGTTCAACAACATGGGCCAGCCTTTGTTCGCTACATCAGTGAGACTTGGGTGGCCCTGACCCTGTGGCTGCTTCATCTATTAATAGTCCTAACTAATCCCTCCATAAAGCGTTGCCATCCTTCACGCTTTAAATCACGTGATGCTCAAATGCTGAAAGGAGAAATGCTTATAACCCTGTTATAAGCATTGCAGACTCCTTAAAGCATGTAACAGGACATCGTAATGTCCTCTTTTTTTTTTGGTTATATCATGTTACATAATTGTTGTTTAGTAGGTCCTAACATGGTGTCATATACTAAAACATATCCTACTTATCGAATAGGACTTTCTCGATAGTCATGGTTAATGCCTCCTCTCCGGAGGCCTTTCGAACTGTGGAGTCCCCCAGGGACCCATCCTGGGCCCCTTATGCTGTTTCGCACTGCAGGAAAAATGTGGCCCAGGTCTGATTTCTTCCCTCATATGTGACCTTTTCATGGAAGGACATAAACCACGAAGAATCCGATCTGAAAACTATAAAAATCACTATAGACATCAATATAAACACTATAAACATCACTACAAACCATATAAACGGCACTATAAACAATACATACTTTATAAACACTACAAACGTCACAATAATCACTTTCACTGTAAACGATCGCATTCAAACTTACTTTAGTGGTTTGCATTTCGATTCAGTATTGACAGCATGCAACGTGTGACGTCTTAGTTGTTTTTCCTTTTGCGCAGGTGGCTCAGTTTTTAATGTTGCCACATTTGAAAAGCAATGTAAACAGCTAGACAAAATCTGATCTAAGAGAAAAAAGTGTAAGCAGGTTAAGTCAATAGGCACACATTTTTCAAAAAATGAAAAAGTGACTCTAAATGTGCTCAACCAAACCAGTTGAGACTGACATTACAGGGTTTTGACCAGACACTTCTGAATCAACCATCAGGGATTACTTAACCCTGGATGAATGTGAGTCTGCACAAACAGTTCTTTCTGTTTCCAACATAACCTCAACTCCAAATTGTTAACTTGCTGCCTGGTGTACCCCACCCACTACCAGGTGCAGTTGTGACGTGACATTCAGAGTTACTCACGCCTTATGTCTGATATACTTTGTATTGTTAATGATTCACTGGAATCATTTGACTCACATGTCGGTGTTAGATCATAATCTGGTAGTTCCCCTTACTCCCACGCACTCACTTACGTGCTGATAAATCTGGGCACGAGGACATCCCGGGTTTCATTCGAACCTAGAGAAACATCAGGACACACATGTTCCCAGAGCTGGATTGCGGAATTTGTTACTGGAGCTATGACGCGGGTCGGCGGTGTCCCCGGGAGCTCCGGTGCAAACACAGTTTCTGTGAGAGCTGTCTGGAGGTCCTTTCACGAACCCGGGGACCGGACGAGGCGAGTCTGGAAGCAGACAGAGTCATAGTCTGCCCGTTGTGCCGACAAACCACATCCATCTCCGGAGTCCGGAGGCTGCCGGTGAATGAGTCCGTCCTGGAGCGCCTGCTCATTGCGGGAGTCCTCGGGGAGGAGCAGGCGCCGATACCGGCGAGTCCAACCGAGGAGAACGAGTCGCTAATGGGTTCCAGAGGAGATGGGAATATCAAGAGATTTTGGAAGAAATCTTGGCGGCGGATAAGCAAGATGAGCTCACGGCGAACGGGCGGAGAAAGTAAGTTTTTATCATATTTAATAATTTCATATACCAAACCGAACACATCTAATCTTGAATCCATAATTAAACAATGAAGGCTTGTGATATCACACTTTTTTTTTATCACACCTAGAAAACAAACTACCATATTGACTTCCGTTACCATGGCGACACAGGATTTCTAAATTTTACTTGGTTTGTTGATGGTTAATATGTTTTCTTAAGCAAGTACAATACACCTTGTTTACTTTGGTTAGATTTCACGTTAAGGTGATTAGAGTATTATGTTTCATTTGTTGTAATTACGATGTTGATTAAGGTTTTATTCTTAGTCGCATGACCGTACGACCTGGTGGTTAGGCGAAACGCCATAAATATGGGCGTGGGCGAAATGACGTAATAAAATAACAAGCGAACTTTATATATTTTTTTAATATACAATTTTAAAAATTACCTTAACATACACATCACACAAAGCTTCCGAAAACAAGATTTAGTGAGTATAATACCCGCTTAAGAAAGCTTTTATCCAACATTACAAATCTGTGCATATAGACTTCCGGTGTCGCCATGACAACATGAACACGCAGGTTGTAAGAGCTTCAACTACAAAAGCATTTTGTCCCTTAAACCTTGATTGAAGTAAAGTGTGAAGCTCCTTGATTTGCTATTTTCGTCTTGAATCAGTTGTTACAGCTGTGGGACTCTCGATCTCTAATTAACATTTAGAAAATAACAGGAAACAACTTTCCTAACAAAATATTAAGCTGAATACACATTTTTTGAAAATTATGTACAGATGTGCAAAATAATCAGCAAAAATAAGACATCCAAAATAAATTATAGCTTCATCTTATAAAATACATCAATATTCAATTTCCTCATTATTTTCACTAATTTTTACATAGTGGGCTACGTAGCCCCTAACCATCTGCTTAGTTCTTAGGGTCAGGTGACTCTGGGGTCAAGCATTTGTAAAATGTGCAGTTTGCATCTCAGTGGTGTCAACCAGTGAGTAATGTTTTCATTAAAGCTTATGTAGTTGCAGAACTAAATTCATCCATCATGCCATCCATCCATATGTCATCCATATGTCATCCATCAGGCTGTTCATTTGCAAGTTCTCATAAACTAGATTAAATGGTGAATATAATGAGATTAAATCACTTCCTGTCCTCTTTTTGTTTTTAACAGCCTGTATTACTGCTGCTGATATGAGGAACTTGGCCACGATGTCCTGTTACATGTTTTAAGGAGTCTGCAGCTTCAGAAACCTTGGATGATGCCATAATGTGTTTATTCTAAATGCCTCTATTCATGAACACCGTCAACCATGATTTAAATATTCTTTCAGCCTCTTTGTGTAAATAATTATCAGAATGTATCTGGGAAAACTAAAATTGCATATTTTAGCTTATTTCATGCAGTACTGTACAGCGTGTGGTATTTATTGTTTTTATGACTGTATTTGTTGATATACTTGTTCCATATTTATAAAAAAATATATATATTTCTCAATGAAGCTTTCTGGGGCTGTGTGCTACTTAATGTTGAACGGAGTTCATTTATTAAAACCTGCATAAAAGCCTGGATGTGTGTGCAGCTTTATTAACATGTTCTATTCATAGTCCATTAAGCATGGCTAATTATAAAGCGAGGCATGTTTATTTCTATAGCACTGTTTAGACCCAGAGCAATGCAAAGCTCTTTAATGACAGTCACATTAAAATTAAAGTTAAAAACAACATAATGTATTAGACTAAGTAAAAATTTAAATAACATTTATAAATTACATTTAAATAATGTCATTTATAAAAAGAGCTTAATATGGTAACGGTATAATCAAGAATAATTGCACCAAGAATCAATGAAATGGGAACAAACAGAATAGGCAAAAGGCTAAGGCTTTACGAAACTAAAGTGAAGAAGGATGCAAAAGTATTCACCTTCAGCAACATTAAAAAAGATTATGAAGAATTCTACATGAAATGATCTTAGAAGAGGGAAAACTCCCCTTCAGAGTGTTCCAGGAAGTGGCTTAATTGAGGCCAGGTGAACAGTATTGCTTCCGATCAGACTCAACAACCAGCAGCGGCACAAAGTTGGGAGGAAGTTGATCATAATGTCAGAACTCTGTGATCTCTCTTCAAGGTAAATATCACATTTTTAAAGTTCCTTTTGAACATGTAGTGATACAATTTGAGGAGTGTTGATGATTATCCCCCTGAATTACAGGAATGCTCCATGTTTTGCCCTCTCTGTAGACTCCTGTTGGTCTTTGCAGCTGTCTTCTTATTGATCACATGTTCAGATGCTGCAAGAGGAGGTGAGAACAAACAGGCCAGGATCTGCTTGACCCGATACTGCCGGGTCTGCCGGGCAGCTCCAGTGCTCCCCTTAGTGACTCGCTGAAAAATGTCATAAGAGCATCTGCTGGCTGATTGGATTAGATGAAGCCTGAGAAGTGTGTTTCCTTAAACCTGCGGCTGATTGTTAAAATTATGACACATAAGATATTTTCGAACATACGCCTTTAATTAAGCATGAAAAGGATTTCGCTTTTTCTCTCTGTATAGAATAAGAATTATATTTAATTGATTGATTTTATCACGGTCTTATTTTAAATTTGTCAACTTTCATACACGAAGGTGTTTATTTGAATATGTCCAAACAAAACAACGTTTGTACATATAAACATGCACAGCCACATTCATATACTCCCTTTTCATTTTTTTTTGGGACCGAAAACCTGTAGGTAGAAGCGAGAGCTGATTATCCCTACCCTTTTTACATACCAGTGTTTTTACATACCAGTGTTTTTCAAGTACTTCTGAACTAAAACAGCACAACTAAAAACGGTCCAAAATTAGCCATAAAAACAAAGAATTGGTAAACAACAATTAGTTATACAAAGAAACGTCTAATTTCAAATTATATTTAGTCCGAATTAACCTAAAATATCAAAGATACATCATATTACCAGGACATGTATCTAAGTGACCCAACTGTAAATACTGAAACGAAACATTTCATCATTTATTTTCCTCACCAAGGAAAAAAAAGTATGAAAAAATTGATCTATATTCCATATTTTATTTATTTGGATAATTTTTTATTAATTTCAAATCTGACACTCCAAAATTTCATAGAAATGATAGTCTGATCAATCATGTTTTTAAACACTTAAAAAAATGACTTACTAAATAATTTAATGAAAATTATGAAATTTTGTATTTCATAGAGAATTGTTAATTTTAATTAGATTTACGGGACCTTTTGATAAAGTGCTATAAATGTTTTTAGAGAAAATATTCATATATTATAAACTTTCTTCTGGTTTTATGAAGTTACATAATTCTTTTTATTCCGTTTTTACATTCCTGAAAAATATATATGTACTTATCGAGTAGGACTTTCTCTGTAGCCTCCTCCTCCTCGGTGACCCAGTTGACCTGTGGTGTGCCCCAGGGCTCTATCCTTGGTCCCTTACTCTTTAGCCTGTACATGCTAGCTTTTCTCTGTATTTTTCATTTAATTTATCAAATGAATAATTTATAATTCTTTATTATGTCTAGCAAGTCCTACAGAGACCCAAGTGGACCCGGGAGTGAAGTACACATTCCTGAGACAACTGCATTCTTCACATCATCAGTATCCTCTCTTTTCTGGTTTGCCATCAACCAAAACAGGAATCCAAACTGGAGCTGACAGTGAACATGAGTTAAATACAGGTTATAGACAACGGTTGTCATTCACTGGCGATCAATTGGACCCCCTAAGATTTTACAACGGTAGCTTTATTTATAATCATAACATCCCACAGGAGAAACAGAGTGAAGTGAGGCCGGACGGCAACCTTTTCACCAGCCGCTCTCGGCACAGAGGACAGACTCAGGAGACATCGCAAATCAGAGCAAACAACCCCCCACTCTCTCAGGGAGTAACCCAAAGAAGAAAGTCTGTGATCATTAGAAAATCACCAAATAAAGAAGCTGCTATTCCCTTCCGTCAGACCTCTCACACGTCTCGGGTTTCGGTCACCAAAGATTTTCATAAATCCTTCCGCGGAGGAAAAGCTCCTGGAAATGACTCTCCGAAGATGGCGGATCATAAAACTGTTTGGCAGCCCTCTGACTCGTCTCATTTTCCATCCCAGACATATTGGACTGGTTCCCTGCCAACTGCAAGAGAGCATTACGGCGACTATAAAGAGACAAACGAGCTCGCTGCGGTTGGGCCGTCGAGTACATCTAGCGGTATTCAATCAAGCAAAGTTCTCAGCTTTGCAAGTCAAATTGCCCCTCGCCCGCCGTTAATCACCAGCAGGTTGGATGCTTCTGTTATTAAACACCGACAAAGCCAAGAAAAACTGTCATCCGCCGCAGACTTCTCTCAGGGGCCGAACTCTATGAGCAGCGGTGAGACGCAAAGACACAAACGTTTGAAGTCATATCAGCGGAAGGACTCAGAGACCTCTTCTGGCGGACAAGAGGCCGCTGATGGAAACGTGGTGCTACACGAACGCCAGCCCTCTGAACCGTTCCAGGGAGAAGGTCCGGCTGAGGGTAACCAAAATCTAGAGGGAGAAAATGAAGCTAATTTGAATTACGCCAATGCAAATGATGTTAATGCTAATGTGGTCCGGCACGGTGCTCCGATGGACAATTTGGAAAAATATCAACACAGAACCACGCCAGATAGTCCAATGTCTGAACATCCATTTAGATCCAACACCACTGAAAGTTCTGGCCCTTCAGCTCGTGCAGATTTACAGATGCAGTCTGCAGCAGGAGGCCAGGTTAATAAGACAACACCAGAATCGGTGCATGCTAACAAAGCTGAACAAACCACAAGAAGAATCTATGGCTTCAGAGGATTTAAGAGTCCTGTGTGGAGAAACGCGAAGGAGCCAAATATTCTCTCCACCGGGGATTCTAATGAAAGGACCACCTCTCACCGATACGGCTTTGACAAGATTGCAAATATTTTCCCATCTGTTTCGCCAAAGTACAGCTTTGGCCAAAGAGAAGCATCTCCTGAACCAGCAGAGCGTGACAGGACACCAACAGAGGATCCGTTATCTCCTCCTGGAAGTTTAGACATTGTCAAAACTTCTGGATTTAAGGAAGCCCAGGCTGAAAGTGATGCCAGAGCGGACATTAATCCAGATCACCGATGGCTCAGAATCTACCGCAGAAAATATGGTCTCAAAGCATTTGGCACAGGACCACTCGAGGGAGCCAAAGCTTTAGTTGAGGAGCCAGACCAGTCTGCTCGGGCCCAGCAGGGGTTTGAAGGATGGAAATTTAAAAGCTCACAGATCTGGCAACCGAGAAGCAGCAGGATTCATTCAGATCCAGGCAGCAGCCATCAGTCTAGTAGAAGTGAGCAGAGCACTGAAGACCTGGAGACACCTGTGAGGACAGAAGAGATTACACCAGACAGACACACAAAGAAAGGGGGAATTGGATATATTGGGAATTGGTATGAAGAATCGGCACCAGAGAGTCATGGAATCTCCTCAACGTACCTCAGGTCGGCAGGAAACCTCAATGTAGATTCCAAAAGAAGTGAACCTGTTGCACTGAAGGTGAGCCTGCCCAGGTCTTCTACCAGCAGCACCGTGAGAGGAAAACGTGTCAAAGGAAAACCCAGCAGTGGCAGAAACTTCACTGACTCTCCATCTGTGAGCGGTGATGCTGGGAGTTTAGAAATGGGCTCACAGCCAAAGCAGCCTTGCAGATTCAAAGGTGTCACCCATGCTGACGTTGTCGGAAGTGCTTCATTCGTTGGCGTCAGAGCCAGAACCACCACACCAATCACATCTGGTCAAGATTATTCTCCAGAAACTACAGTTAATACAGAGCAAGAAGCAGAAGGAGGGGACCGGTCCGTCAATTCTGAGGGTCCTGAAGCACACGTTGAAGATGAAGGAGAGGATTCAAGAAGTGTCAACAAGTTGGGCATCAGAGGTGAAGATGTTGACGCGGATCTGAACCCGCTCCTGGACGATGGAGGAAGTGGACGCGGTCTGAATATGTCTGCTGTTTTTTCAGCTGAAACCACAAGTCAGGAACTCGATGAGGATTTGTTGGAATTAGATTATCTACGAGTATCAACAGAGAACATCTCCTTCAAGTCAATGAAACTGTCCTACACTGACCCCTGAGAGGATTTTATGTGGTTTGAACAAATAACAATATAATAACAATACAGGGAAGTTATCAGCTTGTGGTTTTGTTCATGCAAAAAAAAGGGGAATTTCAAAATAAAAAAATGACTGATTTGAGACACTTTTAGAATTATTTCTTCTTCTTCTTCTTCTTTCTAATCTGTTTCCAAATAATGACATCAAAAATGCATTAATGTTTTTTTTCTCAGGAGTGAATGTTTTTGCATCCCTTCACTCTTTTGGAGTATTCACTGGTTCTATGCCGTGAGAGTTTGGCTAAGAATGTCTAAGAAAGATTTTACTTGGTACATTTTGATTCTGTGTGTTTTTGGCCATGTAATAGCGTGTTCATGGTCATGATCGGCAAAACGTTTGTGGCTTTATGGTAAAGGTAGTAATGGTTTATAGCTAACCTAATTCTAATTGATTATCTTCCATTAAATACAAAACACCAGATAAAGGTTCGCTATCATTATAATGATAGCGAAATTAATATAATTTCATCATGACTCAATCTCAAAGTATGACTGTTTTAAAATCATGCTTGACAAAATGTTTTTTCATTAAATATTTATTTAAGAGTTTAAGATATTAAATAAATAATTTAATTATGAATTATAATTCATTCTTGCCCCAAACTATTTGTTTTGGCGAGGACATGAGTAAAGACTTAAGAGTGATCTGCTTATCCTCTTCTCAAGAATGCATAGGCTTACATTATGATTTAAGGTATATATTATTACCAAAAGAGATTAGCAGCTGATGGTGAGGTGCTAAGCTTCCAGGTGTGACACAGTTATGGGATGGATGAGGCTATATGAATGAGGGCAGGTGATAGCAATAGATGCCCCAGGAGGACAAGCAGGTGACTGAGACTGAGCATCTATGAAAGGTGAAGACGATGGAGTGGGATGAGCAGTAACTGCGACACAAGTGTGCGAGAGGATAGTCTTCCTGATTTAACTTTCAAGAAATCTCCATTTAGTTGAAAAACACTTACTGGTGTCGGCTTGTGTTTCCATTTTCTGCTATTTTCTGTTTGGTTGTCAAAAGAAATCCACACGGAGACATCACTTTGTTCTCTGGGAAACTGAAGAACATTTGGTAATAAGTTTTACAGACAAGATTCTAAATTAAAGAAGAATCCGCAGAAGATTTGGTTTGGGTTAAATTGCCAGTCCTGATCATTGTCAGATAAAGATACGCAGTATTCATTTTGAAAACAGTTTTTTCTGCGCTTCCATTGTTTCATAAAGTGTGGTAAAAACCGGAGTAATGACAAACAGAAATGCGGGGAGTTATTTTAAAATACAATCCTCTGGAAACAGCATTTTTGTCAAATGACATCTTCCGTGTCAGACCTCAAGCCGTCTGCCGTCCCAGGAACCGCAGCCATGCATGTCTGAGCAGTACTTTTATCTCTATTAGCAAAGATTTGCATAAAGTAACGTCAGTCAAGAGGAGAGAAGACGGAGCAAGGTCATACTTGAGGCTTTTTATAAATTGATTGTATTCCCATTCCCTGTGTCCTCATTTCCCAGGCAGGCCGTGGCTCTTCAGCAGGCTGACACAGATTTTCCACCTCTCCTCTCCAGCTTCCAGGGAGGGCTCCTTTAAGCTGGTCACCAGGTTAACACACTATGGGGGGTGGAAAAAAAGCAGTTCTTTGCTGTGAGAAAGTCTTTATCTGACTTTGAAAGGAGTAAATGAAAAAAAAGGAAGGCATTAACTTGTTTGTTTTTAGTGATTTGAGCCGTGACGTAAACACAGACAGAGTGGAATTACTGCGATGGCTGCATTTCATCAAATTGCTATAGACCTGACATTATATAATGTATATATAATTAGTGGTGGTTGGATTAAGCCTATAGTTTCATTTGCAGAATGTGCCACTAGATGACGCCGTTCATCCATACTAATATCCCAGGAGTGACATGAATTAGTGGCTCTTAGTGTGGAGCCTTACATGATGAATTGCAGAAATATCTGCTGTGTATTTTGGTCTTTTAATGCTTTAAAATGGCCCAATTAGGCGAAAATTCTATGTTTTTGCTTCCACGTGCATCACTTAGCTAACTGAGCATTCTTCTTCCAGGGCATTGGGTCCAAACCCGAGCCTTAGGCCACATCATGAGTCCTAAAGAACCCATTCCCACCTCCTGACCCTTCACTTTTTCTCACTGCACCTTAAATGCAAGTTCTGTGCTTATCCTCAATCTACAAGCTCAAAGGGGGCCCACCGCGTGGAGAGGGCGGGAGGGCTTTTTGAGGAATCTGTCAGTCAAAGTTAAACACATTGTACATTGGATTAGCACCTCACTCCCCCGCCCCCCAAACTACTCCAATACCCGTGGAAAGGTTGGCCGTCCGCTTTCCCATAGAGCTGAGATGCAGGAAGGTGACGTTGGTATGTTGGATGTATGCTGACACCTTCCTGTCGGCTCTTTCAAAGTCGCCGTCTTCTTTTTGTTCCGCTTTTGTCTCATTTAGAGTGTCTGCCTCACACCCCTCCTTCCTTTTCCAAGTGTGTACTCATCTATAATATCCCCTGTGTGAGTGTGAGTGTTTATCACAGACAATGTGCTGTTCTTTCGCAGAGCCCCTCCTCTTGGCCCATGAGGGGAATTCTGTACCATGTGTCTGTGGTTTTCAGGGAGCTTTCAAGAAAAAAAAGAAAAGAAGCACAGAGGCCTCACAGTCCCCCCCCCCTCAGTCCACCCCACCACTACCAAGCCCCCCAAAACGCCTTTCTCAGCTCCATCCCTCCTCCTCCTTTCCTCACTCGCTGCATGTGGCATTTTTCTGCTGTTTAAATCCTCACTTTTCTCACTTCGTGCAGCGGCTACGAAGCCAGAGAGCTAATTTTTACGCGGCCCGAATACAGAAATCTGCAAACATTCTCTTGTGAGGCAAGACAAGGAAGGAAGAAAGAAAGAAAGAAAGAAAGCAAAAAAAAAGGCTTTTTATTATTAGATGAAAGAGGGGTGGGCAGTGAGGAAAAAAGAAGCGGGAAATACATCAGGTAATGTTTTCATCGGCTGTGGATCAGATTGCCTCTCATGCTATGCAGTGGAGGGGGCTAACCGCGGGATTCACTTGTTTTGACCATGACTAAGCGTGTAAACTAACATAATTAAGTCTGGAGTGTTTAGCAGGGCCTTAAAACCTAAATGGAAGGACGGGGTCAGGGATTGGATTAGCAGTTTGTAGTTTGTAATCCAAGGCTTTGCTGGCTTGGTCGACATATTGGTTTACCTGAGAGCAAAACACATCACTTATGTAGGAAACCAGGCCTACGCTGTCCAACCCCACAAAGCCGTAAAATCCCTGCGTTGTACACGCAATCTCCGTGATTGAACACCTCTAATTAAAGCTGAAGTCGTTTCCCCAAAAAACTGTGTTATTGATAAAATAAAATGAATTTTTTTTTTTAAAAAAAGCTCCTGCCAGCGAGTAAAATATGATATAAATGAAATAAATCTCCTTAAGTCAATTCATATGCACAAAATGAAAAATCAAATCAATTCTATGTGTGTAGACAATTTAAAAAAAGATCCATTAAAGCGTTTTTGAGTTATCTGGCAGCGGACCCTGGTGGGCAATGACGATTTCATAATATCCCCGACTTTTCTTCTGGGATACAATAATGACAACTTTCCTGAGATTGTGGAGGAAAAGTCCTGCATATCAATCACTGCAGGTATCTTATCTCAACCGAAACTTTGCGATCTATTTGAATTTGTGTGCGACTGGCAGGAAGCGCATTCAGCACCTCTAACAGGGCCCATATTAACATTCCAACATCTGCCGTGGGAGCAAGAGCTATTTCTGTACCCTACTTCCAGAGCGCCTCCTACGGCCTATGAAGGAAGTCATAAAGACATGAAAACTTCCTGTACTGGTGCCGGCATGTAGCAGTATGGACTCGACATGCTCGGCGAGGCCAAGAACCACAGTGATGCAAAGACCATAAAAATAGCAGCCCGGGCCTTATCACAGCAGACACATGATTCATTTTCATGGACATGCAACGTTCCCGCATTCCATTACCAGAGACGCCACCACTGTGTGAAAGATCTCCCTTCAGAATAAAATATAGCTTTACACACTTTATCATTTCAAAAAACTTTGAACGGTTGTGTTTAAAATGACCTGCTTAAATGTTTGGTTAAGCACATTTTGAGTCTCCATGTCTTATTGTCTAATAAGACCCGGTTGCAGCATGTATATGCTAAATAGTAAGGGGCCGGGGATTGAGCTCTGGGGGACACCGCAGGTCAAAGGGGCCACTGAGGATGAGGCATTGACCCTGATTATTGAGAAATTCCTATGTAATAATTTGGATTTTATATATTGTTTTTAGGCGTATTAAAGCTTGTGAGGTCTTATTAAACAGAATTATGTATTTTAATACAACCAAAACAAGTCTAATTATATTAATGACTTAAGATATAAAAAAAAACAGGCTTTACCAAAAGGTTGAGCTAATCCAATTAAAACTATTTTCCATGAAATACAAAACTTCATCATGAAATAATTTTGTACGTCTGATTTTTTTCTACCCAACCGTTTAAAAACTTGCGTCACCAAACGATTTGTAGAACTTTCTTATTTATTTTTCAAGGTGCTTAAATTAAAATCCAAGGTATTTTTTTTTTCACTTTTAACAACGCCTAGAGTTCCGAAGTCCCAAAAATAAAGCAGTGACTACTTGTGACCCCTCATCATCACAAGATATACTGTGGGGTTTTACAAGGGGAGGCAGACCACTTCCATTCAAGGGCTGCAGGGTGATTCTTCAAGGAGGACAGGGTGTCATAAAAGCAGGAGGCCATTCTAATTCTGCTTCTGGTTAAAGACAGGCTAGTCTGGCTAGTCTGGAGGGTTACGATTATTTTCTTAGTCTACTTCCTTTTTCAATATAGTTTAAAAATACCTTAATGGTTTATATCAAAAACACATATTTCTATTCCCTTAATGTCCTCGCCAAGAACAGGAACTATGGGAGAAATACTTCTTTGCATTTTTTTGTTTCTTTGGGGGAATTTATTAGTTTAAAATCTCAAATTTACCATAAAATGACCAATCGTTCGGTGGAGTATGTTTTTAAACAGTTAAAAAAGGGCTTCAATAATTCAATGATGAAGTTCTGTATTTCGTGGGAAATAGTCACCGTTATTGAGATTAGCTCAACCTTTTGTTAATAATGTTTACAGAAAACTTTTAGGCCCTTTTAGACTCAGACTTTGTTGTTTGAAGGAACGTAATTCTATTTAGTAAGTCCTCACATGCTTTAATATGCAAAACAAATATCTTACTTATCAAATAGGACTTCCTTAATAGCTATGGTTGATACCATCTCCTCGGTGGTCCATTTAACCTGTGGTATCCCCCAGGGCTCCGTTCATAGCCCCTTACTGTTCTGCATGTACATGCTGCCTCTAGATCATATAGAAACAGGTTCAGTTTCATATTTAAATAAGAAATAGAGACTCTGAATGAGCTCAAACCAACAGTTGAGCAGGACTTTAAAGGGTTTTAACCATAAAAATATGCAGAGAGCAGCCGTTCTGTCAGGCCTTCAACGATTCCGTTTCTTCATGGTGGTATAGATTAGAGGTTCCATGTGATCGTCATGTCGTAGGGAAGGGGTTGCACTTTGTTGTACTTCAGGATGAGTGTTGAGAGAAGTCACATAATAGTCCACCACCCCAATCCCTTACAGTGTTAAAAATGAATGTCCGGTAGTGAAAAGAAGCAGCATCTTGATAAAGGAGCGAAGGTCTAGTTCAGGGAATAGAAGCTCAAAACAGTTCTTAATGACTTCTACTATATTTATATGGCATCACGAGAACAGGATATTGGAGAACGGCTCCACTTTATGGAGGTTTTATAATAGCCCGAAGGGTACCAATTACAATTAATATGTTTCCGTCATTATCACTGTAAACGGAACCGGATTTATGGCTGAAGGGACTCTAAATCAAAAGACACAGTTTGAGGACTCTGGTTTAACAACCATCATCACCAATCAAAGCCTTTCTGATGTTTCATTGGCATTACCTCGTCACTCTCAATGGAATTACACCTTTATCTGCGAGTGGAATCATTGAGGAAGCACAACCCGAACAAAAATGTGCTGTGTGTGGAAATGCGGTGGACGTTTTTCCAAAGATCTTCTCTGAAACAGAAACTGTGTTTAAAACACAAAAGTCTGAAATGATTTTATCTATTAAGGAAGAAAAGTTGAGCCTGAATGTTTTTTTTGTTTCCGCCTGTCTCACCTGTGATAAACCAACTTGAACAATGTCAGCAGGGATGGGCTCCCGCCCCGCCCCCTCAGAAACCTCCTAACTTTCTCAAACAGAACCTTTTCTTTTTTTTTTGGAAAAACCTGGTTTGGTTGAACAAATATGATTACTTGATTACTTTTTTTGTTTACTCAGGTTGCCTTTGTCATTGGGTAAATTCTATTTAAAGATCCGTTCGGAACAAAGACACAGAGTAAACCAGGAGGGGGTCCAATAGTTTTTCACAGCACTGTACTGTCATTTTTAGAGACTATATTTGATTCTAAAGGATCAAACCTACACCGTTAACACAAAAGCTCCAATTAATTAATTAAAAGGAGTAAAACTTTAAATGTGTTGATAATTTCTATTAGCTTGAAAATGTTGAGTGCCAGTAACCTTTTTGCCTCCTTTAGCTGTTCATGAAACTCATTAAATTTGAGTAATAATATCGACTTTATTTGTAACAGGTACTTAATATTATTCATTCAAACGTTATAGTTTCGGGAACTTATACTTCAATGCTCAATTTATTCCGTGAGTTAATCATTTGGAATAAGAAATGAGAACTAAAAAAAAGAAAAGAAAACAATCTCCAGTTTCTTTTATAGTCATAAAATATATACAGTTTGATTAATATGAACTGGTTCGCAAATAATTTAATCATGGCTCAACATTTCAAATTCACAGAAACTCTTTACTTGCCAAATCAATATAGGTGAATTGGTACTTTAATTCAATTTTAATCAGTTGAATCAAGAATATTTTTTTATCCATTTAAAAAAAGAAATCAACTCGAAATTCATTTTTAAATTGAAGAGGACTTTAAAAATGTACTTTGGGTACTTAAATTTTCTTAAATAAAGAGCTGTAATCAATCACATTAAGAGAAACATCAATTTATTAAAAAAAAACCCGAATGCTTAATATTTATTTAAATCAAAAATCCCTTCATAAATGCATTTAAGGTATTTGAATCTCCTTAAATGATCGTTTACGACTAATGTTCTGAGTATTCTCAACTTGTTTACTTTGAATGCTGTAACTGCTACAACCGTTATCACAGTGTAGCAGTTCTCGTATTGGATGAATTCTTCAGGGACTGTGCTAGTATTCCTTTATCCACCCTGCAGCGTGTAAACATGGCGGCGCTTGAATCAGGTTTTTGCTGCCATGTTCCATGCAGGTGTGTTTACACAGAAATAGAATCCAAAGATAGAGTATCAGTGAGACGTTACACCGACCGGCTCTGAACGAACACTTCTACCTGCTGGCTTCTCTCCAGACCACCTCTCTGACTGAACTTGGTGTCCTCTTGTCTTGGCTCCCTTCCAGCCTCCTCCTCCTCCTCCTCCTCCTCCTCCTCCTCCTCATTTGACCGGGGATGTGAAGCATCGTCACTGTCTGTCGCCACACAGATGGCAGCTGAGCCCACTGGCCTGCTTCTACTCCTCCGTTCTCTACTCCGATCGCAAGACCGATGCAGCTTTTACTTTTATTGTCTTTCTGCGTTTGAACACACCGCCACTGAGGCTGAGAGTTTTTCTAGTGAACTTCCACATCATGGATTTAGAGGGAGCATCATCAAGAAAAAAAAGAAGTGGGCCATTTCCATAATTTAAAACCCTGACTCTCTTCCAAAATTAAAGTTTGATGAGGAGGATACGGGGTAATAGTGGTAAAAGTCAGCCACTGAACCGCTGCGTTTGTGGATTGTAGGTTCAGCCAGCGTGAAGAAGGGTTTGAAAATCTCCTTGAGAATCACCTTTAATGTTCTCACCAAGAAAAAAAGAAAGAAAAAAAGAAAGCTATGGAAAAATTATTTCCTTGCAAATTGCATTTCTTTGGGGGCATTTATTAACTTCATATCTTAGACTCTCTAAATTTACCATAAAATTAAACATTTGGACCGGCGTGTTTTTAAAACAGGAAGAGAAGGGAAAAAAAAAAAAAATCAGACTTATGAAATGATTTTGCAGAAAATAGTCTTAATTTAATTCGATTAGCTCCACTTTGCATGTTTTTGGAAGAAGAAAAAAACAAGTCCCTTATTTGAGACTTTTTTTGTGGTTACAAGTTGCATAATTCTTTTTTAGTAAGACCTCACATGCTTTAACAATAGCCACGGTTAGTGCCTCCTCCTGGGTGGCCCCTTTTGATCTGTGGGGTCCCCCAGGGGTTCATCCATAGCCCTTTACTCTTCAGCACATACGCCCTGCCACCGGAGCGTATCATAAACAAGTTCAGCCGAGTGGCTCACATTTTCAGGCACTCAGAATGTGCTCAACCCAACAGCTCAGCAGGACTTGATTTGGATTTAAGAGGACAAGATTTGAGGGAGTACGAGACGTGAAGAGTGTTTTAGAAGAGCCGTCAGGCGTGGGGGCATCTGCTTTCATACATGTGCTACCAGGCCTTCCACTGTTCTTATTTTGACTCCGTAAAGGAAGTGAGAGGAGCTGCAGGTGCAGGCTCCATCTGTATGCGCGTCTATCATTTCTTTTAATTCCTACAGCTGGGTCGAGTTACTCGGCCGCCCGTGGACGACGACGACACAAGACTCCTTTCGCGTTTGATAAAGAAAGGAGCAGATTTATCAGGTCTAAAGAAGCTTATTTAATTAAACTGAGCATTGAGGGAGAGGGGTTGTTCCAGATAATAGAGCAGGAGGGAGGTCTTTGAGCTCGGCAGGCAGACACCACCGTTGGTCAAATTACCAGTAAGACGAGTGATTAACTTTGGTGGCAACCTGCCAGCGTCAAGTGTAAATGATCTTATCGGTGGGAGGGGTGAATTTGACTAGAGGAGCTAAAAGGGCTTTGCAGATAAAATATTAGGCTCTTGTCTACATTGGTTTGACATCTGCGTTGTGGTAGCAGCTTTTATGTGTGCGAGGGGCATGAGCCTGTCTTTGTCTGAGGCGCCTCGCGCTAATGTTCACGCTTGTTTCAGCCAGTGAACTGCAGCCTTTTCACAGAGAGGCTGTTGTTTCAAGCTTGACACTGTTTTAACAATCACCCCTATTATGTCACTCAAAAGAAAACTTCACAGAGACAAAAGAAAACCAGACTTTTTTTTCTTTTTTTTTTTTTACCATTTAGTCAGATTTTTTTCCTCAAACAACAGAAGTAAAACTGTCTACATCAATGGCAAATCTCTCAATATTTCCATTCAGTACCATCCCTCAGGGGAAAAGGAAGAAGAGAAAAACAATTTAAATCAGCAGCAGCAGCAATTTCCTGCACATTTTAAGAAGATCTCTAAACTCGCTTACAATGTAATCAAAGAAGTCGTACAACCATGGATATAATGATGTGTTTTTGTCGGGATGGAAATAAGGCCTTGCGCTGCACTTTTTCTCCAAACCATCAAAGAAACTCGTTTTTTCAGCCAAAACTGCTGACTTGCAAAAAGAGAACATCTCCAAAAGACAGTAGAAACCTTTAAATACGTGTTTGCCTGCAGGTCTGCATGGAGTATTAGTATTAGCAAATGTTATTAGAGGCTATTCCAACCACAGCTGCCAATCAGCCTGACAGTCAGTGGAGAGGGATGAGAAAGAATCTAAAAGCAGGCAGACAGGCAAACACCAGCAGAATTTGGAGCTACACAGATTCACGTGTGTTAAGATGCTGTTGTTTTTCCCGTGGCGGGCTTTTCTTCCTCCTCACGCATTTGTTTTTAATCCTCTGGTCAAAGTTGTAGGCAAATTCAAGGTTAAAGCATACGCAAGTCGTCACGATGACCTTTATCTCCACAGTCACATAAGCAGGCTGCAAGGCGAGATATGTCAAAGTCTTCCCCCTCCTTGCCGCAAAGGAAAACAACAGGGGAACACAAAAGTTTTCAATTTCACAACAAAAACCAACGCAATCAGTCCCGACGCGAGCGCCGAAGGCTGCTTTACGAGGTGCTGTCGGGACTTCTTTCTTTTTTTTTCTGTAGGGTTTTGGCACTGCGGCAATCAATTCTTCACAGTCCAAAAATTCATCCCAGCAGGGCCATTAGTGTCAATCATGTCACCTGACAGATACCGGACGGACAAACAAATCATTCAATGAGAACTGTACACCCAAAAGAGACAAAAAATAGACACAAAAATATCTCTCTCTCTCTATATATATATATATATATATATATATAGACAGGCTAGGCTAGGGCAGCCCTACTAGAACTAGCTGCAAAGAGAGGGGCAGAGAGAAGGATGGAGAGGAAGGGCAGACAGGCACTTAAATGCTGATGCATAGTGGGGGAATTAAGATCAAGAAAGATAGAAAGGAAGAGAGAGAAGAAGTCTGAAATAAAGAAACGACTTAAAGCACTTTCCATTCACGCAGTTAAAAAAAAAAAAAAAAGTAAAATTCTTTTAAAAAACCTTGAGTACTTTTTTTTTTTTACAAACACAACTGAAAAGCTAATTATTGTTTCGTCCTGATAGCATTTAAATACTAAACCCCTTTCTAGTGCTTAACGCGGTTTGCTGACGGCTGCAAAGCTCGCCTGAACATGGCTATTGATAGGGTCTCTCTCCTCCACCGTATGTCGTTTAGAAGCCTGAGACGGAGGGGATCGAGTCCGACACAAGTGTCTGGAGCTAATAGCACTAATGGGATTGCTTGGCTCTATATCAAGGGTCTCACCCTGAGCTGCTGTCAGCAGGATGGTGAATTTACGTCCTGCTCTGATGCTAATATCTTAATCTGGCCTCGCTTGCTTTAGCTTCAGCTAACCGGCTAACGGCTACAAGAGTGTCCTTTGTTTCAAGCCTGTGCGTTTAATACTTTAGGCGTATGGCTCTCTCGGGAAGAAATAAAAGAGAGGAAAAGAGGATTGAAGTAGGAAAAGCAGAGCTATTTATCAAGAGACTTAACTTTAAGAGCAGCTATATGATATTTCTCACAGTAGACAGGAGCACCAGCTCGTCGCTAGTACCATTTCAATGCTAATGTTAGCAGAAATGCTGAATTCAGGTCATATCCTTTTTTTTTTTTTTTTTGTGTTGTCAATTATTGGACTATTATATGTCAGCACCAAATTATATTAATAAAAAATTAATACAAATCTTTCATTCTCCAGTCATTCATTCAAAATGTTTTGGCTATGGTGTCACATTGACCATACTTGATATTCTTATCCTTCTCACCGCCAATGCTGCAAATTGTAAACAATGGAATACCTCTCATTCATCCCGTATGACATGAATACAGCAAAAGCTCACACAGATACTACCTATTTATCTACATCTGCTGTGTTTTTCTGTAACTACATGGAAAATCAAAATCAAAATCAAAAAACAGGTCAGTTAGTTGAGGCTAAATTGAAGTTCTTTGTAAAATGGCTACAATCTGAAAGTGAGGCACTTTTTTTTTTCCAGAAGATATATTCTATTAATGTTGTCTTTCATAAACTAAATAGCCATCCACCATTAATGACTAGAGTACCTCTCCGAGACAAAAATACAGATATGTCCATTTTCATTCCCTTCTCTGTTTGGCTATAACTCCGTGGAGGAGAGCAGCGAACGGGTTTTCGACAGTGTCACTTGGCACACATCCCCGCAGAGTTCTGCCACCAATCAGGTGAAAGCGAAGGAAAAGAAGTTGTCCATCAATTTCCGTCAAAGCGTTTTTAGGGGCGTGTCCGCGCCGACTGCTCTCTGGATGCGATTCGTTGCCACCAAATGAACAGTCGGGACTTTGAAGCTCTCTCCCTCGTACCAAGATTGTTTCCCGAAGGACGATGACATCAGCAATCTGGAAGAAAGAAAATAAAGAGAGGAAATGGTTTGGTTTGATGTAGAATAAACAATACCTTAGATATGAGGAAGAAATAACAGTTATGACATGCCTACTAAATATCTCTCTCTTATCGGGTTAATGATATCATCCAATATAAGATACACGGTGTCTGTCTATCGACCTGAGAGCACACTGACCCCGGAACAAACAACAGGAATAAACAATACAGGCAGGAAAAAGACTCAGATACAGACAGGAATAAATAAATAAAAGGAACAGCAGGAAAGGAGAATGTGGGGACTTGTACGTCTGCAGGCGCAGTGTGTGTGTGTTTGCAAAATGGAGCGCAGAAATCCAGCAAGAGTGTCAGAATGTTCTGTTAACTTCAGTTCTTCTCATCGGGCATGAGAGCGCAGAGGAGTGTACCATCTAGAAAAAGCTGCATCCTTGCATCGGCATCATCCCTGGTTGTGTTCGCTCAGTTGATTGGATTAGCAGGAATGCAGACACAACTTAAGGGCACTTGGAGAACGCATACCTCTGCCAAGCACATTTGAATCTTACGATGCAAAAACCAACAACCTGCCTGTGATTTTCCCGGTACGACGACAAAGCTTCTCACTTAGTCTTTTCTTCTAAAAATAATCTCCTGTTCCCCGTAATCCCCTTTTGAGTTATTCTGCTTATGAACACATAGGCAAACAATACATCACATATCATATATCCCATAATCTCTTCAAACTCTTGTAAACGGTAGCAAAATTATATTAATCCAGTTATTACCAAAGTTTGGGACCGCTGCCCCTAATGCACCGCGACGGTACTGCAGGTGTTCAGCAAGAGAAAATTCAAATCGCCATAAAATACTCATCAAATATATAGTTTGAAAATTGAACAGAAGTAACATTACATGAGATTTCTATAACACGTCATTCATCATGTATCTGACACTTTGACCCTCAGTTTTAAAGTTTCCTTCCAGCTCATAGTTCTCATACTACTCAATTTCGCTCACTGTGTTGTTTCCATTTATGTAATATTATCTATATTCTGTAGGTTGTGTTTACTTTGATCACGTATTTAAGTTACTGTAACTTGTTTTGTTTTTATTGTACAGCCATGAGTCCAGCTATGACGGATTTTGATAAATGCATCAACAATCAAATTATTAACAAATTGTACGCGGACTATATAACAGCAATCAATCAATTTCTTATTTGTCATTTTACAAAATCTGCATTGCTCTTTTGTTTATGAAACAAAAAGTATATGGAGAAGTAACGTTGATGAGGATTGTGATTGAAGGTCTGGATGGGCACAGGCTATTTTTCTGATTTTTAACGTGGATGGCGACATTTTGTACGGAAATGGCTGCTTCAATCGTACCTGCTGGATGTTTCCTTTCAATGCAAAGACTAAATTTCACTTAAATGAACTGTGCAACAGTGAAGACTTGCTGATACGACGATTTCCAAACTAGAGGAACCGAAAGAGGACATTCCCCTTTCTAGTAAAATTTAAATATCCTACTATAGCAATGCCCTGAACCTTCGTGCTCTACTTTTGATTTGCTTGGCACAATGTTTCTCACGCAGTTCCTCACGGAAAAGGTCTTCGCTTAATAGTGATGCCAGGATGAACTGTTTTCGTAATTATCCGCGATTTACAACATCACTGTGTGATAACCGTAAATATTCTGTAAACCACGGTATCTCGCGAGACAGGTTTATGTGTGAGGAAATCTATTTGTCTCGTCCCGAGTCACGTTGTGTGAGTGAGTGAGTGTGTATGTGTGTGTGTGTGTGTGTGTGTGAGTGTGTGTGTTTGCAGCGTGTTAATGTGGGGAAATGGCAGAGAGAACTGAAACTCCGGAGTTCTATCCAACAAAAAAAAACGTATCAAGTCAGCAATTTTGAGACCATTTTGAATATGATTCGATGTATATCCAATCTGCAGGGGGCTTCCAATACGTGTTTATATGTCCCAACATCTTCAGGATCATCATCATCACCTGTCAGTCGGTAAATACATTCAACACCGAGATTATTTCCTATGAAATGAATCATGACAACCAAAATCTAAAATCATGACTTCTCTACTCCGTACCAAACATGGTGGTCATACCGAGCCCATGGGAGTGAGAGGAGGGTCCTTCACAGGAGGAGCAGGAGGATGATTCGTGAATATGTCAGGAATCCATATAATCTACCGGATAGGCCGCAAACTTTAATGACCTGTTCCCCACTCCTGCGTGCAACTTTCCTCAAAATTTCATTGAAATCCATATCCAGTTATTACCTGATCTCAAACACCAACAACACAAATTGCATAACCTCCTTCTAAACTGCGTGAGGTAATGATAATTCTGCTCCAGAGTGGCGAGGGCAGACATCTGCTTCTTGTTCTGACCTGTTTTTTGGGTAAGAGTTTACAATTATGTGAGAAACCTGGTGAGATAAATCAAACCGGTGGTTCTGATAACTGCTCCACACCTCACCATTACACTCTGTAACAGCTGTACACAGTCTGTGACGCCTGTGTGTACGCTGTGCTATTTTATACAAAGAACATAAAACCCAGTCAATACAAATGCCCCGGGCTGCATTACGATACGTCCAATGACAACTGGCTTCCTGCTCTGTGCCCTCAACAGCCAGGAGGTGCATCGCTGTGGAGGATGATTGACGCGGCCTAATGCGTGTCATGACAAAACACCAGCGTACAAGATGTTTTTTTCATGAGCTGTTGGGATGTCAGCCCACAAGAGGACTGCAAGCTCTCACTCCGAGACTTCTGGCAATGAAAGATAGCCTATGTAAATAAATGCAGTACTAAAACTCCTTTAAAGTGATGCTATGATCCAGTCGACCAAACAAACAAAAGAATTGGACTGCACACGCTGACCTGACAGTGCAAAGTCTGACAAGCCGCAGAACTGATGATGTATTACAGCCTGACAGATTTTGTTGGACCCACCCAGTGTGACACGCTTTATCACAAACTGTAAATAGCCGCCTGTGTTCAGCCTTGTGTGTGTGTGTAAGGATGTCTCATTGAGGGAATTATCTTCGTTTTGTTCCTTTTCCAATCATGGAATGTGTTAAAAAAGGAAATACTTTTTTGAAAAATACACAGAAATGAGTGAAATAAGCGAATTGAAATGAAATGAATGAGCCAATGAAAGAAGAATCCTCGCTAAAAAGGTTAATTATTTGCTTTTTCAAAGTGGGTTATTTCATGTCAGATCTGTTGAGTCACACTGGAAACACTCGTGCTGCCGTCAGCTATAATTAAAAAAAAAAGCACCCGGCTAAGAGAGCAGGCCCAGAGAGTTCCCCGCGTCTTTTTGCCTGAAACCTCCAGCAGCGCTCGACTCTAATTGCACAAGGGTACATTATATTTATATCCCTCTGTCTCTCTTTCCAGTTTGACTTCTTCCTGGTGCAGTGAGCTATATTTAGTCCTCCTCAGCACAGTCGGTACCCACCAGCCGGCCAACCCGTGGCAGCCTGAAGCAGGACAGAGAGGATCCGAGTTGAGCGGCACACTCGGAAAAACAGCAAAAGAGACATCAAACCAGCCAACCAGGGGACGAGAGCAGACAGGGCTGTACTTGCACTGGTGCACCACCACGGACACACAAACACACACACACACAGAAGCGACACAGAGGATGATACTATAATTATGTGGATGACATTCACTTAATGATGACCTTTCCCCAAACACAGACATGGGAAATTATACACTGAAATATGCTAAACAACTCTCCAGTGCCTCATCCTGGTAGACGCAGCCACACAGGAAATGTCCTCCTTATCCCCTTCCATCAGTCTGACCCCTTCCTTGTCTATCGATCTCATTCATTTCCTCACATGGTTCCTCCACCTGTGGGCGAATCGATGCAGTAATGGCCTCGGTAGTGATAGTGAGAGCACATGAGTGTTTCTCTTCCCCTTTCTTTTCCAGACAGCTTAAATCAAGAGGTTAGACAGAGCTCTCTGCCCCCGCAACCCGTGTCTGGCAAATAACTGTTCTCCAGCTGCCCCTGTTTGTGTGTGTGTGTGTGTGTGTGTGTGTGTGCGTGCGTGTGTGTAATTAGGAATCTGGATCTATATGATGTCTCAATCGAGTGCTGCCTGAAATTGAAAGCTACCCTGTACTCTGCTCGTAAATTGACTTGAGTCAGCCTGTCATTTTCATGCCGCACAAGCTCTCACTCGACTCGGAGCCGGTCTGAGCAAAGTGATGAGAGTCACTGAGTTCGCCGGTCAGTTCAATCATACTTTAATTTAAAGGAAAATACAGCAGGGGTATGAGACCGCGCCGTACGGACAGGATAAACGGAAAGAGAGGGCGGAGGAGGGGAAGAAAAGAGTCGCACAGGAGGAGAAACTGGAGTTATGCACACTTTGTATGGGAAAAGGTAGAGTGGAAATCCCCTGGGTGTTTGAGTCCATCTCATCTTTACAAAAGCCCCGAGACAGAAAACGTGCCACTCCTTTGGAATGCATCAATGTGTGCTTTGTATTAAGCGAGAAAAAACATGTTTTGGGAGAATTCTCCTCGACTGAAGCGGCGGTTCTCAAACTTTTTTCGTTATTTGGAATCCTTCACTAAAGTCTTGGGAACTTTTTTTTTTTTTTTTTTTCTTTTTTCCATCATGCAAAATGAATTAATTTTCAATTGAACGGCTGGAATTTTTTGTTGCTTTGTTTTCTTTTTTGACATCTTTCTCTGCACAATCAACCGTTACCAGAGAGAGTTTTAGTTGAATGGACGTCTAAACCCTCCGTTCACAGTAAACATGATTACTAATGCTCTTTTCAGTTTAGGGACGTTAACCTTTGGAGCCTTATGACTGTTTTCAAATACTTTTGAATACCTTTGCTTTTATGAGCCACAGTAAAGAATGTTTACAACGTTAAAATGTTTGGTATGCTTTTTTTCCCCCAGCACTTCCTCATCCCTATGACTTGATACATTTTTGATTAACTTTAACATAATGAATTGACATCCTGAGCCAAAAATACACAAAAAAACTCAAAATATATTTGGAAAAAAAACAGCTAAAGTTTACATAACAATCCCGCTCATGCTCAACGAAAGATTAAGAAGAAGGAAAACGAATGTCTGGTCTATGTTTCTGGCTTTACATTCGTTGCCAAAGATTAACAAAAAGCACAAAAATAATATATTTAAATGCTAAATTGAGAAACTGTAAACAAATAAACACTAAAAATTTTTAATGTTTTGACGCTGTCAATCAGACACATGGTTCGATCATGGCAGCGTTACATTCCCGTTTCTTCTAGGATCATAGAACATTAAAAAAAAACGTTGTTTATTTTATTTATTTGACTTATTATCCTTCATCTTTACTTATTACTGCAAAAGTATTCCAGGAGCTATGCGTGTCTTTCAAACTTTGTTTTAAAAAAAATTCACACTCCCCCCTGAAGCCCTTTGATAAACAGTGAACCAGAGTTTACCCCTAGAGGTACTTTGGGGTACTGCAGGGAAGATTTTCTAAACTGCTTTCAAAGCGAGCAGGACTTTGAATGACGCACAAATCTTAACAAAATTGATGTTGGAAACCAGAAAAACATGGTGAAAGAAATAAACAAGGAAACAGAGCCAACACAGTTACTCACAAAACACTTTTGTTGTAGTGAAGAATTCTAAACATCTTATAAGTAGCATGTATGCGTTAGTTATTAAAAAGTAATAACTCGGTTGTTCGGCACTGTAGGTCTTTATGATATCATTATATTCCCTTGTGAAAAATGTTTTTTGCTGATCAGACGGCATTTGGCTGAAAAAAATCATTCAGACAGGATACATTAATGGCAAAAAAAAAAAAAGGAGAACCATTGAGCAAGAGGACTGTGATTAAAACACCATGTTAGCAAGTGTCCAGCCTGCAAATTAACCTTTTCTGCAAGACCCCACAATCCTTCCAAATCCAAGGGTGCAGCTCAGTAGCCAGCCCTGAACTTTGACCTCCACTTACAGTGGAGGCAAAGTACTCTCTCCTGGAAGTCATTAAGGAATTATATTATTATAATGATGTAAAAAGCCCCATCGGTTTTTCCACAATAGCAGCGATTTTCCAAACCCATGAGTTTAACTTCTTACGACCTCCAGTACTGTCATTATAGTCTATTCCACTAAATCATCTACCCTATGGGTCAGAGGTACAACAGAGTAACTCGAGCCCGTTTTCAGTAGGAAGACGGCTTCAGTTAGAGCTGGCAGACGTGAGCAGCCGGTTTCGCTCCAGTGTGACCTCATTTAACTTCATCCGCTGACATCAGGAAGTCTGCCGCTTGTGAAGAAGTCTCGTCCCCAAGTCTGATTTCACACTCCTTATTAGTCTTTATCATGAACCTGGGAGTCTGACGTCTGGATGTCACAATGATACGCACCCCCAAAATTCACCTGGGAATGTGGAATGCTTGCTTTCCGTGGGCTTCAAAAGGCGGTTTGAATATTGCTTCTTCACCCGACCTGTAGTCCCTCTGCATTCAGAATTGTGAGAGTGGGTTGGAATGACCCAGTATCAGGGTGAAATCAGAGTATCAAAGGATCCATAGCAACTTGTAAAACGACCCATGAAGACTAATCCACTAGGCGGCAGTTCCTAGTTGAAACTAATCACGCACCAAAGAGAACAATTGGCCAGAAGATTTCCTTGTACACACTGTTTAATGCTGAGTTTGTGACGTCTTCCAGCTCTTCTGCTGGTCACAGCAGCTGATCATTGATTTGTGAGTGGAAGAATAAGAATTGGTTCTAGCCTAACATCTTCCGTCCATCAGGTAGTACCGCATTCTTCCTTTGACACGGGGATCGAACCTGATTGCAGCTTCTTTTTTTACTCCCTCTTGACAGGTTCATGTCTTCACCCTCGGTTTCTCGGTTTGTTTGTTTGACTTTGAGCAGGATTACACGCCAGAAAAATCATTTGCAATGCCTCATTTAAACTCTTTTGAGTGAGTTGGACATGTGACGGGGAAGAACCCAGAATATTTTCTGAAGTGGATGTGCATAAATTGACTTTTTTCAGCATTCTTTCCAATTAAATTGAAATACTTAGGTCATTAATTGGAAATTAGAGAGAAGAGATACATAGGTGAAAATGTGAACGGCTGGTTGTCTTCATGTGTCAGTACTGTGAGGAACTATGTCCCTCATCAGGACTAAAGGTGACCCGTCTTTTTCAGTCAGGAACCCTTAGATCCATAACTCCCTGCTTATATCTTTTTGCTTTTATCTAGAAAGATTATTAGTATCTAGACCCACAGTCTAATTTCCCAGATGGTCTCTATTAGTTCTTATTATTTGTGATTATTTACTGATATTTCTGGTGCCTTTAATTCCTTGTTTTATCCTGTGAAGCACTTTGTTGTTGTTTTTTTAGTTTTTTTTAAGCACTATACAAATTGGTTTTATTATTATTATTATTATTATTATTATTATTAATACACAGGATAAGTTGTAGCAGGAAATGGTTGGCGAGGGTATTGTTGGGGGACTCAGGATGGCATAATGGTCAGAACTGTTTGCTAACAGTAATATGGTTCTATGGTTCTGTTGGGTTTTCCGGCTCACTCAGACAGTCTTAAACCATCCCGACTGTAAAATGCCCCCGTTTGTCTTTACATGTTGGACTTGTGATGGTCCAGGCTGCACTCTGCAGGGATTGGCTGTATGGTCCCATAACTGGGTAAGCGGTTACAGAAAATGGATGGGACTGTTGGGCCTTGGCAGCGGTTCTGGCTTTACTGAATGCCCTTTAGTTCACCATACTTACTGTGTTACCAGAAACATGCAATGTTTTTCAGAAGCACTTGCTCTGCTAAAAATATACGGCACGTTATTTCTTTTTTTACGGAGCGGGATCAAGTGGCCCGGACTCAAGGAGGCATAAAATATCCGTTCAAATTTAGATCAAAACCCAACAAACGTATCCCACTAAAGCAGATCAGAATTCACCTAAGTAGACTTTATTAACTGGTGCCCCTTAAAAATAAGACTACCTTTATAAAAGATTTATAAATGGTTTATAATAAGGTTAGAAATTAGATTCTAAACACTTTAAAAGTCAGTAGTTAACTTTTTTTAAACAGCTTATAACACAGCATTCAATTTATCAATGCGGGTCACTATTTGACAATAATGAGACCCCGGATACCCTTTTTATATATATCTAATGAGTTATAGCAGCTAATGAGTTATAGCAGCTTTAATTATTTGTATAGTGTTTACAACTTAATGGGTAAACAACATACAAGCCATTTATAAATCCTTAAAGAGGGTAGTCTTAATGTAAAATGGCAACTTATAACACATGGACCAAGGGAAACAAAGTAAGGAAAAATGGAAAAATAAACAAAATCTGAGCAAATCAATACCTTTGGTTGGACACGCTGATGGCAGAAGGTTCTGCACTGCGGCCCACTTTGCTCTAATGACTGACTTAAGGCCTGTTTGCATCTGCATAAGTTAACATCATAGGCAGATACAGTTTATACTACACGCATTCATTTCAGAAGTAAGTGGGAGCAGATGGACAGAATCTATCAAACATATGTATATTTTCATACGTAGATGTAGGTAGAGAATTAATGAGGCTTTACCGTTTTCAACCGAAGTATTGAGGCAGCGACTGGACGGCGTTCATTAATGCCGCCAGTTTATCGCCTGACTGAAAGCCTTTCATCATTTTATGCACATTCCATTATGGGAAGAATCAATGCAGCAAATTCCCCCCTTTATGTGCAACTGTAAATTTCCATACATCACACCGTGCAGCTGGCAGAGGAGAGCACGTTTGCGCGGCGTTTAAAGATGTATTCCACACACTCTATCTGGCTTCTAACTGCTCGTGTCAAACACACTTAGCACAGCTGCGAAACGAGCCATTATCAAGGTACGTGTGCATTTTTCAGGGAAGGATGGTGGGAAGGGCGTCTTATGAAAAATGTAGAAAGAGGCGCAGACTTCATGAGAAATACCAAATACACTCTTCGCACACAAGACATTAAAGCTTTAAGTGATTACGCTCTGTGGAGAGGCTGCGGGGAGGCTTCATTATGCAGCGGGAGAGACTGAGTGGGTGTGTTGCAGCACACAGAGGGTAGGAATGTGTGGGGACAGGAAAAAAGACAGTAGCAGTGCTGAGTGAGGGGAAAAGGGGAAGAAAATATTTGTGGGAGAGCCACATTCACTGCCCATGTTCGGCTTCGCATCCAAGTATTTTTAGATTGCTTCACGGGCAAAATCCGAAGGTCCAGTTTGCATTGGTTACCCTGTCGGGACACCAGTGGTCTTTACATACCTGACTGTCAACAAGGAGAGGACAGCCATTTAACTGAGTCCTAAGAGAAGCTGGGAGAGCTGAAGGAGTGTTAGTTGGAATCTGGTATGTGTATTTTTTTGTATGTCAGTTACCCAAGTTTCAGAGGGCAATTAAGTGAAGCAAACTAGTCAACAGCTACAGGCTACAAAATATGTCTACAAACCGTTCTTCCAGGATCGAAATGAAAAAATGATAACCAGGCTCTATCACAAACTGGCTGCAGGGATTTTACAAGTTGTGTTTGCAAGAACTTTTGTATATTTTTACAGCCTGGGGGCCCAGGTCTGCACAATCCGCCGATGTCACCTCCATGTCAGCCAACAGCTTGCAGGAACAGACTGATGGAAAGCAATCGTAATAATGAACTCCGATATTCTGTGACATTTCACATTTAATGATCGATTTGAAGAAAATCTAATCAACCGCGGACCTTTTCAGACTCCTGAACGCGAGCGCCGTCCGTTCAAACCCTGACTCTTAAAGGTTTATAGGAGGAACATTTACCGAGTCGTTGCATCTTAACCTACTTGAGGTAAGAGGGCCAAAGAAAATATGAAATCTCCATCAAAAGTCCACATGTCGCGAAAACTATTGCTTTGTTGGTCAATGTTAACAGTGTGGGTCAAAAACTCAGAGTTGAACGTGGAGTGGAAACTTCGCTTAGTGCCAGCATTTAAAAATGTGAAACAGAGACTCACTTCTGTTCTGAAATCTGACATGGGACGTCCTGTCCCTCAGCTAAAGCCAACTGGACCAGAGGGGTTTAGGGGAAAGTTACCCCTCTCTCTCCTTCCCTCCAACACTCTCATTGTTTGCAGACCAAGTTTCTCTCCACGTCTAAACAGGTGGGTTGTCCAACCAGTTTGGCCAAATTCTAATGCGAGTGTCCCTTCTGAACACACACACAAACACACACACGCACACACACAGGGAGGGAGGCAGCATTCTTAGGTGAAGTGATATATGGAGTGACAGCTTCAGTAGGTGGAGTTCCCAGTAAAGCTCTTCCTAGATGGCCAGCAGGCTGCTCTCTCCGGGTGTCTGACGTGGACGGACTGACAAAATTAAAGACAAGAAGCCGTTGCGCCATCGTTCCGGAATGTCAGAAGAGCATAAATTGTTGCTGTGGAGACGTTTGTTTTCTGTGCGTTCTCTCTGGGAATTGTTTCAGTCAAACTGACTTTTTTTATAAGTATAAATCATTCCGTTCAAGAAAACAAAAATATGAATAAACCCACAGTAGCTCCAGGTCAAAGGAATGCTACATGCTCGGTGACGCAACTAGTTAAGTTCATTTTTTTCTCGGATTGAAACATTTCAACCGTGTTTTCTAATACCACCTGCTGAGATATTTCTGATACTTTCAATGAAAGAGTTAAATTATGTATTAAAGTTTGTCAATATCGCTCTATAATGTAGTTTATAATGTATATTTATGTAGTAACTCAGAAAGTAATTCATGGATCATTTTCAGATTTTAGACCCACATCGACATTAGTGCGAGGAAGAAATGGATTGATTTTGATTTCTCAATTGTTGGTCCTATTTAGATCAAATTTGGTGCTTATGGATCGACTCAAGGAGATTTAAAAAACATTTTTTATTTAATGTATATGTGTAGACACAATATACATTAAATGAAAATGATCCGGGAAATATTTTCTGAGTTATGTCCGTAAATAGTGTTTTGTGTAACGGGTGTTTGGGTCACGGGCACCTAAATGTAAATTCATGCACATGGCGAGTGAAGCATACCACCCCTGTGGTCCAATCACACGGCAGAGCTACTGTTGCACAAATTGCGGGAAAAGTTCTGAAAAGTAATGTGTGATTTGGCATCAGGCAAATCTTTCATAGTTTCATTATAAATGGTAATATTGAACAGTTTTACTGACACTTAATCAGAAGAAGGAGAAGATGGGGCTGGACTGCATTTGGAATTAATGTCTTGTGTGTTCAGAAAGTGACTGTGTGTGTGTGTGTGTGTGTGTGTGTGTGTGTGTGTGTGTGTGTGTGTGTGTGTGTGTGTGTGTGTCCGTTTGAATTGTTTAACTAATTAACATCTTCATTCTGCATCATTGGCGAGACACACGCTTCATATGGGCTTCCTCATTCATATTACGTGGCTTTATTAAAGGCAGAGCAGCTCTGTGTTTATAGGAAATAAGCAAGACCTTGCTTGTGTATGTAACTGTAACTGAGTGCGATACACAGAGTGTGACGGGCGAGGGGTCTGCATGAATGTGTACAGAAGCCCGTGTGTATCTGGCTGCGGGCAAGCGGCCAGACCCGGCCAATATGTACGGCAAATATTTATCTACAGACGTTCTGGAGGCTTCACTGGGGACAATTCTCACCCGCTCCTCATGTCCACAGGAGGAACATTAGTGAAAGAGTCCCCTCATTCTGAGCGGAGCCTCCTTGTCTCGCTCTACCGCTCATCCCTCCACAATATTTACTACGTTGGGTTTCCAGTTTGGCTTGCACGTGTTAATTCAGCTCGTTATGGATCAGTAATGAATATTTGGGATCTGACCAGTAGAGCAGAAATGACACGAAACAATAACTATGATGTGTCCTCCATCTTTAATATGTGGAATATGAAATGCTAGCTTGCAAGAGTGAATGGTTGCAGAGAAATTCTTTATATAGCACCAGAGCCTCAGAGGTTTTTTTTTTTTTTTTTTTTTTTACAGTCCAGCTGGACAATAACAGCGGTACAACTCCACAGACCAGTCAGCCAATATGGATATGAAAACCCTAAAATTAAATCTTCAGGTCTCCAAACAAACTTCATTACATTTGTTTTTTTGCTGACTGTCCTAAAATGAATGCTGCACAGTTCTTGTTTTCTGTGTTCCTCAGGTTTCACATGGTCTCCCTTCGTTTTAATGCAGTATGAGGAGTAAATCTTAGAGTTGTGGATTCCATCAAAATGAACAAGCAGTATTACTGATGCACTTTAAAAACACTTCTCAATGTGACTCAGGGCACAAATTCTGGCAGTTTGGTGTCAAACACAGAGGATAACACGACTTAAATGTCTTTTAAAAGAAAAACAATAAATGCTTGACATGTTGACCTTGTCAATATGTGTAAAAACAGATACCCCCACTACTGGAAAAGGTCAACTTTTGCCGATATGAGTAGATCATAACCTCTGCCAAAGGTGAACGTGAGCAAACGGATGGGTTCAAAAGTGAAGAAACTGATTACCTCACATTTAGGGCCCAATAAATCATATGTGAAATGAAAAAATGTTTGTCTTTTCAGGAGATATGGTATAGACTACAACCCCACTGTATACGTATGCATCCTTTTGAAGTCTCGTGAAGAAACTAACATTCATGATACAAGTGACATTGTTCAGTACAGATTTCTTTGCTCCGGTCAGATTTGGTGATCTTAACGGCTAACAGTCATAATCACCTGAGCACGAATCGGTCCTCTGAACTCTACGAGAACAATGATTCGGTTGAGCGGCAGTGTGATCTGCATCGCCAACAACAAACATTTTCATTTTTGTGAGACAACTCATGCTGTTCAAACCAAAATGGAAAGTAGTGATTGTACACCTGATATCTCGCTCTGGAGGAGGACCAACGCCAAATTTTAACCCCCTGCTGATGATTCTTTGTGCTCACACAGTCCTGAACAAAAACCAAGACATAACAAAAAAAAACAACATTACATTTAAAACCCTTTAATGTCCTGCTCAACTCTTTGGTTGAGCACATTTTAAATCACAATTTCTTATTGAAAAGTGTCACTTGACTGGACTTGTTTATAATATGACCCCGTGGCAGCATGTATATGCTAAAAGGTAAGAGTCCAAGGATGGAGCCCTGAGGGGCACCACAGTTTAAAGAGGCCAGTGAGGAGGGAGCATTGACAATGGCTCTAGAGTAAGTCCTGTTCGGTAAGTAGGTTTTTTTTCTGTGCGCCCAGAAGAAGTCACGGAAGTGACTTTTCGCACATCTAACCATCCAACTATGTTAAAGCCTTTCAAAGTTGCGATGAATAAATGACTCTCCGATGTCGACTTAAACTGAAGTCGGATTCAAAATGCTTTGCGGCGCTGAGAAAAACTCAGCTGGAGAATTACGTCACGACGCTGGGCACGCACAGATACAACTGAAACAGAAAGCTTTCCGAAAGAGTTCTTACATGCAGCGACTGGCTATCGGAAAGGCCTTCTTAGAGCATTTAGACTACCTCCTCACAAAGGAATGAAATCTGATTCGTAAACAGGTGTTTACACGCAGTTTCTTCTGTCAGATCAGTCTTCCTTTTACGAATCTATTCGGAATCAGGCTGTCCATGTAAACCCACCTACTGACAGGGAAATAGTCCGTAAACTGATTGGTAACTGTGCTGTGATGGGGTTACGACTGGACAATGAACAGCACACACACACACACACACACACACACACACACACACACACACACACACACACACACACACACACACACACACACACACACACACACACACACACACACACACACACACACACAAACACACAGGTGGAAAAAAAAACACGTGACGATGCATGAAGAAGAGCTATACGCTCTCACTCGCGTATCAAGTATAATCCCTGCGGACATCAAGTCCTACCTATATGTAGATGAGCAGCATGGTGACGCATAACCCATCAGTAACCCTGTGTGTGTGTGTGTGTGTGTGTGTGTGTGTGTGTGTGCTGCTGCTTTGGATGGGAGGTGAGCGATGATTCATATTCAGACCCTGCTGGACCCGCTCCACCATCATCAACTGAGGGCCGAGAGGAGCAGGCCGACACCATCCGCTCGGAGATGAACGCATGCATGAGCAGATTGCGTCCGTAAGCTTCTACCTACAAACATAATCAAAAAGTCGTTCGCAACGGGGAACACATGCAAACGGAAACTCGTGCAACGTTTTCCTCCGCTCCCCTGGATGACAACTGCTCATGAATAGAACCAATTCCATTAATGACAAATGAAATCGGCGGGAACATAAACAGTGTGGGCGCGTCTCTCTCCGTCCTCCATCTCCTCCACACGCATTTTCTACCTGTTTGTTCATTGACCTGGTTATGACTAATTGCTAAACCGGAGAGTTCCGCGCATTTCATTTCCTCTCCTCGTCCAACTCCAGGCTTTCGGCGCTAAGGACAGGAGGTGAAAAACATTGCGTCAGCGGCTGAAGAGCGATGTACAGGCCGGGTTTAATCATAGATTAACACGTCCTCCGTCACTGTGACACAAACGGAACATCAAATTAACACACACACCTGAAACATGTAGGCTATGCTCATGTAAATGCATCAATATGAATATTTAACCAACACCAACCAGTTTTTCCCATACATAGACTCTATTTGGGCGGCCGGCCTAAGTATAAAGACCCGCCTAGCTAGATGGTAGATCAGGACGCTCCCTGATCGTTAGCGTTCACGATAAACAGATCTTCAGATGAGAGACAAAGGCTTCCAGGAGAAGTCTGGATGTTTATAGCCCCGAAATAATGTGGTCTGTTAGCTTAATGCTAACATACAATGGGGATTTCCATATACATGCTAACGAATTTAGCAATGACTATATGACTAGTGACTATTTACATGTATTTGTCAGTTAAACTTGAAAGTTTTTGCTAATGAGACGCTGACAAAGAGAGGCGAACAATGGAAAAATATTACAGGCGAAACCTTTTACCTTGTGCGCATAGGATATATATATATTTTTTCCTCTTCAGGGGCGCCGTAGAGAACGGTTTAATCCACTGCTTCATACTTTTTGGCAACCTTTTATCTGGAGCCAGACACTCTAATAGTGATTTATTTAACAGTTTGTTTATTTTGAAATATGAAATAAAGGGAGCCTAAGATATTTATTTTGAGTGTTTATTCATTCACAAATAGAAATTTATTTTACTATTTGAACAGTTCTTTATTTGTTTTTAATTATTTATGTTGAAAAAGATATTTAGATTGATTAATGGTAATTTATGTTCATTTATTTGATCTGTAAATAGTTACTTATGCTGACCTAAGATAGAAGATGGTTGTTCATTTGCAATAAATGGTGGAAGTGTTAAACTCTTGTTTGACTCTTTTACTAGTGAACCCATCTGTCACGGGCGGTGCCGCCCATCAACGCCAGAAGAATCTCAACCCGCCGGAAACATTGTTTACCTTCAGCTGACATGGATGACACACGGCGGAATCAGTGAAGATATAAACAGAAATACTGATTGATGATGGATGACAGATGAAGGATCTGTCACGAGACTTCAATCATCTATAAATTATGAAATCCATCAAACAGCTATCGATTGAAAAGGCAGAAAGTTCTGTTTGCAAGGTTACAGACTTCTATCCTGAGGTAAGGAATTAATTAAATCCCCCAGACAACCATTCCCAGCCAGAAAACCAATGCACCTATATGTAACTGACTCTACACCGAACACACACACGTAAAAACACACAAACACACTAACACACACGTCCTCTGGCCCTCGCCAACATGGGCAAAACACAGAAAGCCCTGTTCTTCCGCCAATGCCTTGTTAAGGTGCTGACGCCGAGGTGACGTGGAGGTGAGGCAGCACTCTAAAGGTTAACGACCGTTCACAGACCAATAATGGCAGCGGTGAGCAAACAAGACGGCTCCTTGATTCGATCTGCCCTAATGAGTTACATAAGGCACACGGAGGCACTATTTGTTCTTTCTCTGACAAACCATGTAGAACTTCTTCAATGATCTTTGCTACACAGGGTTCATGGGGGTGGGGGCTGCGTGACCTTTATTCATATCTGCATGTATGGCTCAGGTTATTGTGAGCTACAGGGGTGACAATCAGGGGTTAACTGAAAACTCTGTCCACGTATCCAAACTGGGAAATGTCCTGTAGTTGTTTGTGTGAAATTAAATTCTTGACTCTTTGTCAATTTGGCCTCCTGATCACATCGAGCCGAACTGCGGAGAGAGCGTGGACTCCGCTCGCTACGGATTAGGTAACAGCAATCCAGACTGTGTTTTTAGCCGATAGTTTATAGTTTCTCCTCAGCCTGTTCAGTGTTGAGCAATCCATAGGAAGTTGAAACAATTGACTCCTAGTTTGACCCCAAGATTTTTGTTCCCATTCCCCCCCCCCCCCCCCCCCCCCCAGTTTGACTCCCTTGACCCCAAATTTTTTTTTGCTCCTAATTTTAAACATATCAAGCTTTTTCTTGGAGGAGCTTCTACAAGCCCCACATTCTCTGTGACAAAAAAAAATAAAAGAAGCTGGAATTGCCTTTTTTTCCCCCTTCAAACCTACATTTTGATTGTTGCATTAAATGATTTGGTTGTTGTATTGTTGTCTGAAAGCCTCTGACTCACCTGTAAAATCCACAGAGAGATCATAAACACTAAACTGTTCGCTGCCTCCAATTATTCATAACCATTTGAATCTTGATTGCTCATATAGTCTCTAAGATATAAGAAAAATTAAGTATTATATGGGGTCGCTACTTCAAAAAAAAAGAAAAGAAAAGTCCGACAGCAAGGGTTTATCCCCGAAAAGGCCCCAATCCCCTGCACTCTACAAGCAATACCCCTGACCGAGCTCCTCAAATTAAATGTGAAGTAATGTCGGCAAAAAGTCTTGTTTGCCTTTCTGATCTTTCCCAAAATCAAACCAGTTCTTCCTGTCACTGAGCTTTATATGGGAATAAGATTTGAAAACTATCCATGAAATAGTTTTTGAGTTATGGCGTTAACACAAAGAATCTCTTGCGGACGCAGCAGCGATGACGATTCCAAACTATCCCAGACTTTTCCATGGATATAATTTGTCAATTTTGTCCCACTCCCTCCTTCACGTAAAGAAAAAGAAATCCCCAAAATTTTACTTCGATTTTTTGAACGTAAAAAAAAAATTAAAAATTAAAAAAAATTAATTTTTTTTTACAAAACTTCAAATTTCAGATTTTAAACTTTGTTGTTTATCAAATAGCTTCAAAAACCTGCAGAAGACTGTTTAGTCTTTAATCTGCCAATGCACAAACCAGTTGTCTAGCATTAGGTCTCTTTCCACGTTTCCCATTTCTACTGGCTGAATCAACCCTGACAAAACAGCAAAGGATCAGATCTATGTGAATTAATGAGACGCCTTTGACTTACCTGACCTTTGTACCCTCACGCCAGGTAATGATGACCATTTGCAACATGCTGCTACTGCTTTTAATGAAAGCTCTTTCCTAGTATTGGTCAGAATGCCTCTTGGCTATAACAACATGTTCTACCATCCTCTTAGCAGGCTTTCGGGGGCTGAAGAATCAATGCGGCAAGTTTAGACCGCTACTGAACTCAAATCACCTGTAGTTCATTAATATTAAAGCCAAATTACTCTCTGCTTTCAGACTGGTGCCGTCCTGTAAGAGTAGATTGTGATTTTCCCAGGGTGAACTACGCGGATACCGGCTGCTGAAACGCCTCTGAGATAAATAAGAGTTATAAATCTCAGAGTGTTAAATATAAATTGGACATTAATGCCTTCGTCTGGCCAACATTTAAGATACCTGCGAGGGAAAGGTAGGAAAAACTGTCTGCAGAGAAAGATCAACATTTGAATTATCCCAACAGGTCGTCTGACGTTCATTTAAACAGAGGTATGTGTAAGTTCACCTGCTGTTTAAACGCCGCGTTTACCCCCCACTGACAGGATGTTTGTTTCCGATTACAACTGTGGAATCCTGGGATTAAAAGTAGGCCCCCCACACTTTCTGGGGTTATTCTGCAACTACCTCTGTCACCATCGTTAAACTTTAGCTGACGATTAATTGTCATATAAATATTTGCAACGAATCACTTTAATTGTTTTCCATCCCGCCATTACAGTATCAGTCCGATGACATAATACAATTACGCCCGGCTTTATATTAGACTTTGATTTGAGAAAAATGTCACATTTCTTCACTCTCTCCTGTGAAGTCCTTATTCCACTGTTCGCTGTTGGACTGGTGTCATCGTGATTCCCCGACGCCGAGGTCGCAATTAAATTAGTCCTGAGCGCAATATCATGGATCGTTCGTAACAAAGTCAAACGGTCACTATGGGCACATGTTGTTCAATTAGAAAAGAGAGAGCCTGATATCTTGAAGGAGGCAATTTCTTCATTTTACTTGTTAGCCTGTAGTTGTTCAGTGCTGAAACCACAAATTTAAAGTCTATGGATCCACCAACCCGCCGGAACCACTGAAGTCTGGCAGACTGACCACGGGTCAATCAAGGAAGTGAGCCATCATTGAAGATTAAATGTGCAAAAACAAGACTGTTCTTCTTCAAATAGGTGTATTTGTATTATTATAATTAGACAGATACTGTGATGGTGGGGCAAAGAGGCCGAAGACAATTAAATCATCAATCGCAATTATTTGTATCACAATTTCACGACGATTTGCCGTGACTCCTCCTCCTACCGCGAGCGACCAAAAAAACAATGCAGGATTGTTTTTGTTTTTTGAACAATAATACAATGGTCATATGCTGCTTTCTCACCATAGTAATTAAAAATCAATCCAGAGTTTGAAAAAAAAAAAAAAATCCATACAGCCCCTGTTTACACAACCATTTAGTTTTTAAATATATGTGAAAAGTGACGCCTTGAATATGTTCTTATTGTACAATCATTACATCACATGTAATATTTGTCCTGTTGGCCTAAACCGACAACTTGCTCAACTTGAAAAGTTACAGCTCTGTTATTGTCAGAGTACATTTTCTCTGGACTGCTGACTCATGAAAATAAAACAAACAGTAAAATAATGAGGCGGTGCGTAATCCCCTTCCTCTGTGACCTCTTCGCTAGAAGAGGGGCCAGAAGTTGCTCGTAAACAGCCGTCTGGTCTAATACGGCTGATTTGGCTTCTGTTCAGAGAGTCTGGTCAGATCAAGGCTGAGGAGGATTTCATGGCAGCTCCTCTGAGAATAACTTGACCACCTCTGTTGGGAGTCTTAAACTGGATTCTCGCCCTGTTGTCGGTGTCAGCGCTTAAGCTGAGCGGCTCTCACCTCCGCTCAATAGGCGGAACCCGGGTCCACCTGACCCATCTGGCTACGGCTGGAGATATAACACCCCACAAACAAACAGAAACCACACGCAGCCTTTTAAATAAACAATAATATAGCTGGAGGGAAAAGGTGCGCGCACATAAACAGACGGAGTGGGGAAGGGCTCGTTAGTAGACGGTAATCTGCTTAGTGCTCTCCAACGCCCACGGGTGCTAAGCTCTTTACAGACAAACCCAGTTTGAGAAGTGGCAGCAGAGCAATGCCACGGCTCTGAACCCGCTGAAACACACACACAGTCCGTGGTCGAGACACGGGGTGAAACACTGTGGCTTTGTTGACAACAAGACAATTACCTTCCGGGGTGGGGGGGGGACAAAAAAGAGAGACCGCGACCCAAACAGAGTGACAAGAACAAATTGTGGCACAGACACAAAAATTCAAA
>JBBDHG010000064.1:3937500-4002426 GCA_037951165.1 Lophius americanus | reverse complement strand
GGATACAGTACAATAATTTATGCGCGACATTTTGTATTCCTAAAAAGATGAAATTGATTGTAAAATCTTCTACTGTTTGTAATATCCTCCTCATCTCTGCAACACTATTCTGTATGACAACTGCAAACAGAAGTGCAATACTGATGTTTATATATCATTCTGCTGTTTGTCCTCTGTGTTCTTGGTATTTTGTGCAAGGTATGCCATCTTGCTTTTTGCTGCTGTAACATCGAGACTTGCCTGCCATGGGACAAAATAAAATATTATCTTCATCGTTATTTCCTCCTCCAAAGAATGAGGTCATGTTTTCAGCCGCGTTTGTTTGTTTTTCTGTTTCTTACCTGCGGCAAAGGGTTATATTTTCACTCCTGCGTGTCTGTTTGTTTGTTTGTGAGCAGGATGACGGAAAGACTACAGGACTGATTTGCCTGAAAGTTTACCCAAAGGTACGTTTTTGCATATCGTAGAGGTGATTCAATTGGGTCGCAACATCGCAACATTTAAAATAAAAATAATGAGCTGTTTGGAGTAGCAACGTCACAAAGTGGCTATTGATGCCTTTGATTCCTTTGATGTTTCTTTGAGTGTTGGGCTGCGGACTAAGTTTCAAGAGTGCCTATGATTCCTTTGATGTTCCTTTCAGGGTTGAGCTGGGGGCTCAGCGGGCTGAACAGAGACGCTGAAGTGGAAGGCACAGGAGATGAAACAAGCAGAGACTTTGTCGGAGTTGTCGGTAGATTTAGAGGCTGGCAATATCTCGCCAGCCTCTAAATCTTGGAATATTATTGTGCCTTGACAGATGTTTGCGCTCTCTGAGTGATTTTTTTCTATTTTGTATCTAATTTAATGGGATCTCGTAAAATTCAGCGCTACAATTCCCACCAGGAAAAGGTTTAACACATGAACTACAAGTTTGAATAATAATAGCAGAAGTGCTTCACAGCAAGAAGGCACCAGATTCAAATCCACTTCTGCCTCAATGTGGAGTTCTCCCTGTGTTTGCCTTGGCTCTCACCGGTACCACGGCTTCCTCCCAGAGTCCAAAAACATCGGGCGTAGATGAGGTGGTGACTCTAAATTGCCTGCAGTTGTGAATGAGCGAGTGAAAGGTTGTCTGTCTCTATGCTGGGCCTGAGTTGAACTGGCGACTCCTCCACCTTACCTAACCCTGAACGGGGGAAGTTAAACAAATATGTATGTATGATTGAGAAAAAAAAGTTCTATTATCTGGCTAAAATACTCAAAATTATATATCAACTCTTTTTTATTTCCAGCATTAAAAAAAAGAAAGAAGCTGAATCTATGATCTGCCTCGTCTGCGTTCGCTGCGGATCCTTCGTGTTAGCGCGATAACTCAAAAACAAATCAAAGGATTACCTTTTTTATTTTATACCCACACAAACATAAGTGTGAGGAAGAACTGTATTGATTTTGGGAGAAGTCGGTTCTATATTTCTACCACTAGGGAGGGCTTTATCTCCAAACTGTTAGGGTCATAATTTCTCAACCTTTGTCCCAATTTACACCAAATTGTCCATATGAATCGATTGGACGAGATCTATCTTGTATGTATCGTCGTTGACGCTCATAGTACAAACTGTATTTTACTCATTAGGGGGAACTTTTTTCACACAAAATGCTTGTGGGATCAATCAGGGGGGTTGCTTGTACGACGCAGGGGGTTTGGGAATTCTCAGGGATATACTCTTGCTGTCAGCTGCATTGGCATTGTTTTGTAAATATGTTATTTGACAATTCTTCACAGGATAAGTCTCCTACATTACTGGAAAATGCCTCTCTCATTGCTCGTGTATTACAGACTTTAAGTTTTCACATCCCCAAACCTCCAGCCTGGATGGAAACAGAACTGCTGGTTTGGACCAGCAGCCTACCAGCCAATGGATGGAAACAGATGATCTGTTGTTGCAACCCCGAAAGGGATCAGCTGAAAGACGAAGAAGAGGAAGTTTTCACATCAACGATGGATCAGAACAGTCTTTCCTGCTGTCTGTAATATCACACCTCATGCTCAGAGGACAACGTCTGAGCATGGAGATGATTTCAAAGACAGTCTCCTGCCACAATCCGACCTTGCATCTTCCTGCTCACTGAGGCCCCAACCTTTCAAAGGTGGGTGCCAGTTTAAAAATACATTTTTGAGTTGAAGAGGATTTTAATCTTCAATACGAGTACAATAAATATCATGTGATGCTTTTTCCCTTTGAGAGTTGATCTTTTGTAACCATCTCATTAAGGTTGACACATATACTCTACATATGGTCGTCCTGATGATGCAGTCAACAAAAAAAACCTGATATGAGATTTTTGAAGTTAGATAATTCATAATGAAAGTATGTAAACTCGTTGTTGGTATCACGTGCATGAAAACAGCATCGATCATATTTCTGCACATGACTGGAAAGCTGTGAATTATAAGGAAACATTGACACCTAGCGGATTATTGTTGTATTGCAGCCACACCAGTTAGCCAATTCACAAATAAAAGACTAATCTACAGAAATGACGGGCAGCAGGATGAGCCTGAGGGGGAGAACGATGTCTCACAAACTGCACCAACCACCGATTGGTTGATGCAGGGGTTAACAAATCCGACTGCATGTCAGGTTTTTCACCACCGACCTTTCAAATGAAAAATGTATCGTGTATGTCTCAACAGGTGTATGAGACATACATTTAAATGTATTTTTATATGTATGTATTTTTTCCTCCAAAAATGTCCGAAATCAAACAGCTTAACTGATCTTTCCTGAATCATGTCTCTGCTGTTTATACATGTAGGATATACAATGTTGTGATTCCTTATATATGAAGTTTACACCAGGTTTATGTACAAAAACAATCCCCGGAGCAGGCTGCCCCCCTCCCTAAACTCAGTATTACTACTCCCATAGGGAACCGCAGTGTATGGGGGGCACCAAGTCAGGTGGGGGTCATTGCTTGTTCACATGTTGTTAATAATTTGAGCGAGAGAGAGAGAGAGAGAGTGAGGTCGAGAGACGCCTTCCTACCCACCACTCCAACAAACTCCGAGTATCTCTCAAAAACTCTATAGATGGTTGTCTCTTGCGCCTTCCAATTCAGCGTCTCTGTTCAGCCCACTGAGCTCCTAGCTCCACCCTCAAAGGAACAAAGACATCAATAGCAGGCAGTTTCAAGAGAGCACCTCGCCACATTGTGACATCACTGTTCCAAAAGGTTAATTATTATTATTATTATTATTTAAATGCTGTGAAACACGTAAAGTGTCTTAAATGTTATCATCTGTAGGACCTACCAAATCCTACCTCTGGGTAAAATTTCATCCAAATACTTACATTGTTGTTTCCATAATCTTGTCAACAGACAGACAGACAGAAAAACCGACCTCCTTTGGCGAAGGTGATGATCATTATATTATTGTTGTTTATGATGATAAACATTATGATGTTTTAAATCAATGTGAGTGATAGCAGTGTATCAACATATTTTGGTATTTATATATTTTTAAGGGTTTATGTTGCTCTTTTCTAATTCTGTTATTGAATTGTTGTTTGTGATTGGAACTTATATGTGTGAGGTTGAAGTAATTTACTTATGTTGAAAGATCGGCTACTATTTTTTATCATTCTTTTATTTTCTTTTTTTTTCAGGTTAAAGATTGTTTTTAAATCAAAACAAATGTATTTATTTAATTTTGGGTCTCTATATTATTTATTATAAATAATAATTATATATATATATATTTTTTTTAATTAATTATTATTATTATTATTATTATTATCCTTCTTCTTTTTTTTTGATTTCAGATCTAAGTTTTTTTTCCCACTTAAACCAATGTATTTGTTTCATTTTGAGTCTCTGTATTATTTATTATAAATATGTTATTATATTTATTATTATTTTTATACCTTTTTGTGCTCTGCACTTTGGTTTTCATACATTAATGGCGACTCAAGCTCCTAAAGCCTGAGGATATTTCATAAAGTAGACGGTGCAGCCACCTCTCTTCCTCACCAAACACAATTTAGTCCAAAAACCTGTTGAATGTACGACCCTTCCTCTCTGTGACGACGAGCACCGAGGATGGACCAGAGGCAGAATCAACGCTGAGGCACTTGAAGAACACAGATCCGTCAGGCCAGCTGTTGCATCCCGGCAAGGAGACTTGATTTTTGAAACCTCTCCAGGTTTGTTCAGGTTCTTGACGAAGGGCATGCTGGTGAGACAGGCAAATGTTTGGACAGCTGTTCTTATTGTTTCCAGGCTTTCCCAGAGCAGGAGCCAAGCACTCGTGTGATATATGGAAACATCTAACGAGGTCGCTGTGGACGACTCTCACCGGTATGTATTTCTTTATTAGCGCTGTTAACCTTTGGAGGGGATTGGCTGCCAAATAATGAAAATACAAAATACATCAGGCCTATCATTGAATTGTGTCTACAACGCAGTGATGCTCCGGCCTCCATGCTGGAAATGTGGAGGATCATCCAACAAAAGGTTTTTAATCAAACTCAACATGCGTCACTCACCTACTGCTTACTTGTAAGATTGTAACTTCAAATGTCATTTTTGTCACATTTTGTATAGTTTCATTTAATGCAATCAACCATAATAGTTTCATCATAAGCATTTTCAGCTTAAATGAAATATTAAGCCTAATTATATTCCTGAAAATTGGATTTCATCTTCGCCGCATCCACCACAAATCCAACGAGTTAAAACGACGACTCAAAAACTATTTCAGGGATAATTTTCAAATTTGATACCTTTATAGACCTTAGTGCAAGGAAGAACTGGATTGATCTTTAGAAAGGTCATTTTCACATTTCCGACACAGTTAAAACATTACAGTTTTTCCACCCATCATGAATGGACCTGAGGAGATCTATACTGTAAGATCATGCTTTACTCTAATAGTTCATATTTTGCTCATTAGGGGGAGTTCTTCACAAAAAAAACAACACTTTTTTTCGGACATAACTTCCGGAATGTTTAGTCCGATTTATTCCAAATGTATCTCAAATGAACCGGCTGGAGGAGATCGAACCTGTGTTTGTCATGATTTACTGTAACTGTTCTTACTATGGGGGGCTTTTTTGTGAAAAACTATTATTTTGACCGTTACCTGCCAACCATACATTTGTATGTCCAATTACATTATATACATTATTTCACTATAATAGCTTTTATCTTACTCATTAGGCGATATTTTTGTGAAAAAACAAAGTTTCTTATCCATAAATTTCCAAACATACGTCTAAATTTATTTCTGGCTTAAAAAGGCTTTAATTTTTTTTCTCACTGTTTCAGAACTTATTTCTATTGAATTTAAAATTTAAATGACAACAATGTCCCGTTATATGCTGTGCCTCAAACAAAGAACATAATATTTGTTGTTTTAAAAACCCCTACTGAGGATTTAGACCCATGTTACACTGATACGGCTGAGTTTAAAGGTCAAAGCCAAACTGTATGTATGTAAATACTTAAATCTCAGTGGGAGGACTGTGCTAAAAATAGCATGAACCTTGTGGTGTTTGGCAGCACAATGTTCTTGTTAGTTGAACTGTGAAATGTGGCGGTTTATGCCATTAGCTGAGCAAATGATGTCTGACCTATATTCTAAAATCACTTTATAAATATATATTGGTCAGTTGGAATACGTGCCTTTTGATAAGGACCTCTTTTATAATCCTCTGTGACAAACTCCTTTCATTTCTGGTTTATCTTTTTATATCATGTAATAGTTTGATTGAACTCTGTTGATTACATCGCTCTATCAATCATCAACGTGTGCTGATGTTTCCGTGACGACGCAGAGGTTATTGGAGACATTTAAAAAATGTTGAACCAAAAGATGTAACACAAAAAACTAGTTGAGCTTTGAAAAATATACAAATATATGTATATATACATATATATGTATATATACGTATATGTGTATAAATATATATACTGTGTATTTTAAAAGCTTTTGAGTACTTAAAGCAGAGGGCAAAACCTCCAGATTGTTCCACCGTCTGCCCAGTAGATGGCAGTCTCCTACTCTAAAGCAACAGGTCAGGTCTATGGTGGATTAAATCCTTAGTTTTAAGGCATGACGTCACAGGTCCTGCAGTGGCAGACCTCCATCCATCCATCCATCCATTACGTGCATAACATCACACAGTGTGTATATGTGTGTGTGAGAGTGTATCTGACATGCACACAAATCCAATAGCAGTAAATAATAAACACGTTAACCCTGTGGAGGGTTTTGGGGTTAAGGGTCTTGCTCAAGGTTATAAGACATGTAGACCGCTTTGACTGGGATGGAACAGCTGACTGATGGACGATGAAACTAAAATGACTTCCTAAAAGTCTTCACCCCAGATGGGACTCGAACCCACAATCCCTGGCTTAGGAGGCCAGTGCCTTATCCATTAGGCCACTGGGGCGCATTAGCACTGGTTGGCAGGGATGGATTTTGATGGGGATGAATCTACATGGTTTTTTAAAGAGCTTCAGTTTTAGCCACAAACTCACTCACATATCTCTGCACCCATATTAAAATAAAAATGTTTCTTATGAAATGTGTTTGCAGGATAGAAAGGATTCAATCTTAAGAACAGAGTGGTTGTTGCTCAAATGTTAGAGCAGTCAACTCCAAACAGGAAGGTTGGCGGTTCGATTTCAGCAATGTAAATGTCCTAAGATCCTTTAGCAAGACCTTGAACCCGAATGCACCTCAGATGGGCCGCTCGCTGCTCCTTCGAGATGGGTCCAATGCAAAGAAGTCATTTCACTTTGTTGCACTCTGTAAGACAAAATGTGATGAATAAAAGCTACATGAATATTACAGTTTGAGTACAAAATAAAACCGATGTAAACTAGTTATTCACTCAAAGTTTACTACTCTTACATTTTAAGAACAATTCCAAGTATACTTTTTATTATCTAATCTTGGGTAAATTTAATCCCAAAGCGTCTTAGAATGGTTAATATTAATATACTATAATTGCAGCATGAAATGTGAGAAATTATACTTGAACTTTACTGAAAGTTCAGTTTTTAGAAATTTGAGGTATACTTATTAATTGTAAGGGAAGAACCTTCATTTCTGGTGCGGCAGTCCCAACGGTTAGCGTTTGGACTGAGCCCCAGATGAGTGAAGTAAATCATCAGTGTGGTCTGATGAGCGTGTGTGAGCGCTTGGTTCTCTTGCTTAACAAAACCTTTGTTTTAACCACTTCCTGTTCAGCATCTTGCAGCTGGACTCTACAAACGACTGACTAAGAGGAGAAGAATTTGAGAACACAGGCACACAGCGGTTGTTCCCATGCTCTCCAACATGTTGGCTGGATGTAACGGCAGTGATGATGTCATCAAACGGAGACAGGCGCAAGATGACTGCACCACTCAGGCTGATCAGAGGCAGGAAGGAGGGGAGGGAAAAAATAAAGGGGGGGGGGGCTGTTTGCATAAGATGTAAGTGAGAGAGGAGTGAAACAAAAAGAGAGCAAAAAGGACACGAGGTGAGAAGAGGAGGCGAGAAGAAAAGAGGAGAAGCCAGGCACGGTGCCAGCATGCAGGCCTGATATGAGAAACGATGTCTGCGGCTGAAGTGACAGGAGGAGGGTGAGGATGAGACACCAGCTCTGCAGGAGACGCAGTATCAGCCTACCAGTTGTGTTCAAACACACATCGCGGTCATCGCATCTAGAGGGTGATGTCACAGTGCTTCTCTTAAATCTCCTCATTCTGATACTTTCGGTGACCGCAGAGTCACTGAAGAGAGTTCTCTGGTGACACACCAGAGAGAGAGTTCTCTCTCTCTGGTGTGTCGCTGAAGAGAGTTCTCTCTCTCTGGTGTGTCGCTGAAGAGAGTTCTCTCTCTCTGGTGTGTCGCTGAAGAGAGTTCTCTCTCTCTGGTGTGTCGCTGCCGCGGGCCCCCCATTCTCAATCAAGAGCATAAAATACCATTTCTTAGCAAATCAAATTAATAAATGACTTTCCGTTGCTTGTAATTAGCTAAACTTGGCCGGTAGCTCAGTGAGTGGATGGGTCATCTACCAAGGGACAGACCTGTAGGTTGGCAGTTCAAGTCCAGCCCCTGAACCTTGACGCATGTTTCCTAGGTACATGAAGGGGGTCGACCAATGCCTTTTTGAGCATGTTGACTTGTTTTTAAGGCCTATAACAGTGTTTTGTTGGATAGATCTTTATGCTTGTTAAAGAACTCTAAGTCTATATAATTCAAAAATATTGGGCTGGACATTCTGGGATGGCTGTTTCTCTAATGCAAATCAGTGGTTATAATTCTATGGCTGATTGGTGTAGCTTAAGGTCTTACTTTGATGGTTTTAGCCATTGTAGGTTCTCAGACTACTGGTTCCACCTCACCACCCCAACCTAATCCTTGCAGATCCATCAGTCTCAGCAGAGTCATCCACCACCACCACCACCACCAGTATCCAGACTTCAAAGGGGAGATAGAGCTGCTGCAGCTCAGGGCAGAGACCGGCGGACTATTACCACTGCTCAGACCGACAGCTACTAAAAGACTGTTTCAAACAGCCGTTCATACTTCCATACCACCACTGCTGCTGATTTATACGTTTCTATTTTTTTACCTGAACATGTTGGTATCTGCTGTGAGGAAACTCCTTTATCTCCTTATTTGCATCTCATGTTGTTTGATGTTTGCAGTCATTGTGCGTTTGCTGCAGTGGCCTGATTCCCCACAGCGATCATTAATGTTTCATCAACTCTAATCGAAGCCCCGCTGTCGGCACAGAGCTGCCTCGCAGTCAGAACAACAGAGCAGAGCAGAAGATCCTGTCTGATGTAAAGAGGACGGCGAGAAGCTCCTGCTGGGTCGTAAAGAATGAACCCAGCGTATCAGGATATGGCCATCAGTGGGATTACTGTGTATAAATACTGGATGGTTACTGCAGAGAAAGCAACAACGGACCCACTCCCTGTTTTTATTTTTTCATTTTATTTAATTTAACGTTTATTTTACCAGGCAAATCTAATTTACATTAAAATCCCCTTTACAAAAGAGACCTGGCCAAAATGGCAGCAGTACACAAAGTTCCAGACTCAACATAAAAACAACAGACACTCACTGGTGAAAAGTTCAAACTTGAGAAAGTGCTGGAGGACCCAAACCCAGAATCAATTGAAACATTTACATTTGTTGAAGACCATTGCTCTCTGTCTGAGGAAGGAGCTGCCAATTCACCTGTGAGTGGGTTTTATGGCTCATTTCTCTTCTGTGCCTCCAGGAAAACTTCCACACTCCACACTTTGCCTCCCTCTCTGTGAAGGTGAGAGACAGAACAAGATTGTTGTTTTTTGCATGGCAGAGTGTCTGTGTAAAACACACACACACACAAAGGGAGGAGGAGGAGGAAGTGAAAAAGAAAAAGAGAGCGAGGAACACTGTGATGCGTATTGTTTTTACAACTTCAGACTGACATGTTGAGTTAGTCCTCACACACACACACACACACACACACGCACACACACGCACACGCACACGGTGTCTGCATACAAAACATGCATGTTACGTAAAACTACTTTGCTCCCAACATGCAGCGCATGATATGGGAACACAAACAGCAGGAGTCTTTCTTTATTCACTTCCTCGAGTGGTCAGTGGTCCATACATGATCACACACACACACATACACACACAAAAACACACACACAATGTACCTAATGTATGTAATGTGTTGTTTCAGTGCTGCTGTGTTTTTGTGCCTGTGTGTGTGTGTGTGAGTGTTTGAGGTTGCTAAGTCTGGTTCTAAAGCGTCCAGCCAGGCAGCATTGATACAACAGTGAGAGCAAAGATAAAGCCGGCTTTGTATCCAACTCAGGATCTCGGCCACAGAGAGGCTGAATTGGCACGCTGCCATTGTCACAGGTTCACTGCGGTCATACAATCACTCACTCTCTGTCTCACACAAACACACACTCTCTCTCTCTCACACACACACAAACACACACTCTCTCTCTCTCTCACACACACACAATCTCTCTCTCGCTCACTCTCTCTCTCACATACACACAAACAGACACAATCTCTCTCTCACTCTCGCTCTCTCTCACACACACACAAACACACACACATAAAAAAAGACTCACTCTCACTCTCTCTCTCTCTCACTCTCTCTCTCATATGCAGAAGAGAGCTGATGACGTCACCACTGGCTGCTAAGACAGATATTAAAGTTGCGTTGCTGCTTTAAATATATTAAGATACTTGCTGTAAATAAATGACATCATAAATCTGGTTTGACTTCCAGAGGAAATTATGTCACAGGAATGTCATTCATGCTTGAGTCCAATCCTTTACTCCAGTTCAAAACACCACACTGTGAAAATACTCCACTGCACCTTAGTGTTATGCATTCAAACTGATACTTTACTAAAATATTTGAATTATTAGCAGCAAACCCTATTTAATGTATCAAAGTAAATGTAATTATTGAGATATAAAAATGATTCCTTTCTGATTTTGATTTGAATAATGTACTTTTGATTTGAATTATGTCGGCGATACTATGAACTCGTCATTTTGCCGAAGATCCTTTGTGTTAACGCAATAACTCAAAAACTATTTCATGTATCATTTTGATTTCATTCAATTTAATACCCACATAGACTTCAGTGCAAGGAAGAACTGGGTTGATTTTGGGAAAGGTTGGTGGCATATTTCCACAGCTAGGGGGAGCTTTATCTGTATCTTTATGACAGCGTAGGCCTAGTTTTCCGTTTTGGGGGAAATAGATCTTATGTGTTGAAATAGAGAAAATGGTTTCCGTCCAAAAAGGCAAAAACCCACCAGAGAGGCGTGTTTGAATCCCCTGAGTGTACAAGGGACAGGGGACACTCAGGGGTTGCAGCGGCTACAAAGTTGCAGCATGTTTGCCTATAATGGCTGTTATTCAGATATTTATCATCTCTGTCCTTTTGTTTTTAAATGATTTAACACATTGGGTCTCATGGTGTTGCCCTCTGACATTCCTGCGTTTGCCTCGTCAGTCGGAGCAGAGAGTTATCCTGGACATCAGGCTGAGATCTATCACCTTTAGAACAGAAAGTGACTAATATTCACAAATGGATCAATTCACTCATACCGTCATTGTCTCCTGTTGCACCTTTAAAAATGATCCCAGTAAGGAAATATCAGGTTTGATCAATAATGTTCAGTAAAATTTGACTTTATTCTGGTGTAATTATGACAGTTTTGTGTTTCGTCATTGGAAATTTAGTTACAACATCATGTTGATAAACATTTTTAACTAGCCCAACGCCGTCATCATCGACAAAAGGGCTGTATCCCTGAAAATCCCCCAATCCCCTGCATTGTACAAGCAATTCCCCTAATTGAACTACTGAAATAGAATTTGCCTCATAAATAATCTCAGTCAATATTGACTCAACATAACTATTAAGTCAGCAATCTGCTCTGAGATCAGATCCCATAGTGACTCAATGATGAAGATAAATACAGTAATAGTCAGAAAATAATAAACAAAACAGATTTCCCAGTGTCAATTCATATGAGCTAAATTTGAACACAATTGGACAAATGGTTGGAAAGTAAGGGGAAAAAAAGCCCCCCATAGAGAGTGAACTATGAACAATAACGGCAAATTCTGACAAACGCGAGTTAGATCGCCTCGAGTCGACTGACAAGAGGTAAATTTGAACTAAATCAGACCAATGGTGAAATGAGAATTGAGATCCTGAAAACCTTTAGAGATAAGGCTCCCCCTAGTGATGTGAATATGCCACTGACCTTTGCCAAAATCAATCCAGTTCTTCCTTGCACTAATCTCTTTGTGGGTATAAAAGCATTTATTATTGTTGGGTTTTTTTAGTTATCGCTTTAACGTGAAGGATCTGCGGCGGACGCAATGATGATGATTCCATAATAACCCAGACTTTTCTTGGATATAAATATGACAACATCAGCCCCGTGGAACCGTGCCAAGGTGACTTTCAAATCCAATAATGCCTCTGTTGATAACATCCTCTATTAGTCTCAAAACGATCAGGAAACCAAAAAGCAGAACCGGCAGCTTGAGAAGGGCGGAGTGATTGATGATCATCAGGATCCACAGCTGCTCGTTTTACGACTGATTTCTACTCTTAAACCGCCATCATACGGACGTCATGCATCATTCTGTCAGCGAGTCTTCCAGCACGAATCCACATCCGGCCCCACTTTGATTGACATGTGAAAACATGTCAGAATGTACTTTTGTAAAATATTGTTTCTTTAAGCACTGTTGTAGCATCGACCGATGATTTTCCAGGATACTACTTCCTTCTTTGCCACATTATTGTTTTATTGCTGTAGCTTGATGCTCATTTTGTTTGTCTCATTCGGACTGGATCTCTGTCCACCTGATGTCTGTGTGAGTTTACGGGTCACCTTTCTCCTTGTTCTTTCTGCTGGCAGCAGCTTTACTGAGACGGAGCCTCCACCTGTGTGGAGGACAGGCTGAGGTGAGGTGCTGGGTTACAGATGCATCCAATGTCACTCTGTCCGTTCTGCTCCCCCGCCCACTGCCACTCAGGTCACAGCGTCCTCTATCATCCACCCGCCTGCAGGCAGCGCTGTGAAGAACCATCGGACCCCCTCATGCTTCCCTCTCGTCTTATACTAGGATTGTTTCTGATCTTTAAATAGGATTAAACATAAAACAAAGGCAGCATGAATCAGCATAAAAATACAGGTTTCATATGAAAACTGTATTCATTGGACAAAATGGGTGGTCCAGTACTGACTGGGCCTGTGTGAAATAGAGTCTCACCAGTAGTACATGAAACCCAGCTGACATGTGCTACTGGTGAAAGGTGTGATGCCCTATGCCAGTTCTTAGTCGTCGTATAGCGAGGGTTAGACATGGTGATGTAGAAAAACTGCTTTACATCTGGCAGAAATCTCAGAGCAGACCCCAGCTCTAGGTTGTGACCCCCTCTTCACAGAATGTTCAACAAGACAAGAAAAAGCTATGATAACTGTTTGGTTAAAACCCTTTTATGTCCAGCTCAACTGTTTGGAAGGAAGGAGCCCCGAGGAGGAAGCATTAACCCTGGGTATTGAGTTAGTCCTATCCCATAAGTAGGATTTTATTTTGAGTTATTAAAGCCTGTTTATTACAACCAAAAAAAAAAGGCATACAAAGACAAAGAAAATAATTTTACCATCGCTTCTTTTCTTGGTGAGGACATTAAAGGGTTAAAGGTGCTCCCCAGACAAACACAGGATCTGCTCATGTCTTCTTTTTCTCCCTGGAGACATTGTGCGTGTCTCCGTCAACGTAATCTTAATCTCCCGCTGTTCATCTCCACGCTCGCACGTCATTTTCCGCTGGAGTGCTTTTGTCGTTGAATAACTGCAGACAAACTGGTATAACATGAAAAAGCCGACCCTTTCAAAACAAACAGAAGGGCCCCCATTGTTCCGCGGCCGAAAACGCGTGAAGGTATTTCTTTTTGTGATGTCATGTGATTCGTGCAGTAGAGAAATAAAATTTAGGAGCGGAGAATGAAATGATGTTCAGAGAGGAAATCTTTTCCTGTGAGAAGGATATCAGCCTGAAAATGAAGGTCAAACACATTGACCTGTGTTTAACACCCGCTGGCCGACAGTCGCTGGTGGATCTGGCCCGGTTTACACATGAAGCGAGACAGGTGTGGAGATAGTGTGCCATCTGTGAGAGTGTGGCGTCCACACCATCCACTGACCCAGAAAACAGTGTCCCGGTTTCTGAACCGAACGGCCCCTCATGCTGTCCCTCTGAGACGGCATGTAAAGAATTCAGAGCAAATGTCATCGTCACGCATCTTCTGCCAACTTCTCAGATGGAGATGATGATGATGATGATGATGGAGACAGTCTTGAAGTCAGAATGATGGAATGTGTGCGTTGGTATATTTGGTGTTAATAAATCCCGAGTAGTAAGCTGTAAAAATCATTAGTTCACTGTTAACAGACAATTAAATGAAGTATTATTGGGTTTAAAATTGAAGTTCAAATTTGAATTAGGTCACCAGTGAAAATATTTTTTTTACAAACACAAACCATTCTTTTTTCAACACTTAGTCATACGTTAGACTCAATATTTATTTAAGAAGTAGGAATGTCTTCAATACTAATAAGAACAATTTTCTTTTTACAGTGTATGATTGATTGATTGATTGGATGATTAGACCCTCAAAGCGACTCAATCACACTTAATTTAACTGTGTTAACAATGAACTAATCCTTGATTAGAGTGTATCATTCCAAAAATTGGCCGTACCAACGGTACAGAAAGCAGAGCTCGTTGGTAGAGAGCAGAGAATCAAAGAACGGTGAACCCAAACACCCACCTACTACCTTCATGTCCCACCAGGACATTCTTGGCTTCTCTTGGATCAGGCTCCGTGTGTTTACTGCCATTCCTGTTCCCACGTTCTCAGATGCCCAGCAGCCGTCGGTGCCAAGGTGTCAGCATTCACTGACCCCACTCAGACGTTCACAGGAACTCAAAGACTGGCAGTGGTGCATGCAGAATCAGCAATCTCTTCTTTCCTGCAGAGAGAGGTGAGCCGAGGAGATGGAGAACTCCGTGACATCCCTATGGCCACAGGAACACTCCGCTGGTGTGTGGCGTGGGTGTTTATGTGCGGCAGCTACACACATGTGGACATCTGGTGTTTTGTCTTTACATCTGATGGCTGCAGGGATGAACTCCCTCTGTAAAAATAACCCTTCTCTCTGCTCTTCCTCCATTTTGGCTCTCATCGCGGGTCCTTCCATCTTCAAAACCTCACACACATTTCTCAGCTCGGAGAGTGAAAAACAACAAAAAGGTTTGAGGCTTTGTAGTCACTCTAACCCTCTTGACTCTCTTAACCCTTTAATGTCACTTTGAACCGTTTGGTTGAGCGCATTTCAAGTATTCACTGTTTCAAAGTATATCGCTTTTGTAGCAGAAGCAGAATGTGTATTCTTAAGTTTAAAGGGGCCGAAGATGGAGCCTTGGGGGACAAGAAAAGGTCAAATCCGAATTTGGTGCCTAAAATATATAGTATATATAACATGTTTTACTTTAATAGTTAATATCTTTTAACATGTAGTTTTTAATAAATTATTACTTTTTTCTCCACAAAAAACACTTTTCGTACATAACTTCCAATCTGGGGGATTGCTTGTACAACACAGGGGATTGGGGGACATACCCTTGCTTTCGGAGATGACTGTGTGGGCCTGGTTTCTTTTTTCTTGGTGAAGACATTAAAAGGTTAGAGTGAGACCGTTATGAACACTGCTCTCGTGCCTCTAGCGCTCACACACACTTCATGCGTTACACGCGAAGATTCATTGAGGCCCATTCCTGCTGAGGTTGACATACAATATTTATTTAGGTTCACAAAAACGATAAATTATCAGGTAGTCCACAAATATTGTGGGAATGGTCTCATACAGTCATACAAGTGGGAGAAACATACATGAGAAACCATTGAGGGACAGGCTCATCCGGTGATGACGCTCTGATTGAAACAAATAAAGTATGAAGCATGGAGGATGAACACAAACGTTAGTTTAGTCTAAATGAGTCGCTTCATTAATCCTTATTATTATTTCCCCGATTTACATTTTTTTTATAATTTAAAAAAAGGCTTTCTGCTATTCAAAATATCTGTTCTTTAAGCAAATGAAAAAACGGAGAAACTAAAAAAAGGGTGGACCCTGCATTTAAAATACTGCGGAACATCAGGGTCATCCCTGAACTCTCAAAACTGGAGACCTAATAGTTGTAAAAACTCCTCTGCAGGAAAGTATCTGAGATATATATATATATATATATACACACATTTATATATATATATGCATGTCATATAGAAATGACATGCATATATGTGACATATATAGATACATATATATATATATATATTTATATATACACATATATATTTATACTGCTTATCTGAAAGTAGTCTTTAGTGTCCCCAAACACTCCTGGACTCCCCGGCGCTTTTCCCCTTTATCTCTCAAAAATCTAACCAGACATATTGTCGACTTCCGCCTCTACAGCGAGGCAGTGCAGAGTTGATGACAAACGCTCATCCGTTACATTTCTACGAGCTTTGGGAATGAAACCCACAAACCCACCCTCACCTTCGGCGCCAGACCTCTCCCATTTATTCAGCGCCAGACCTCTCCCATTTACAAGTCTCAACCTCATGTATGTTTGCTACAAAAGATATTACACCTTATGAACACGTCATGCAAAGTGGCGTTTCTGTTTACAAAGATGGAGCAGTCTTGTTTTTTTTTTGTTTTTTTTATCTCTATTCATTTTATCTGTTTGATTCACTTTAAAAAAAACATAAACCTATAGACCCGCCCACTTTCAAAGCCACCTCCCCTGAACCTTTCAACACAAACAAAACAGTTTGCACTTTATAAATGATTTTTTATATTACACAATGATTTTTCATATTTCTTTGTAATAATAACCCAAATCTCTAAAAAAGTATACAGTGGACCGCTGTAGTCTTGAGTCCAGGTTTGAAGTGTCAGGAAGTGTCAGCCGTTGCAGCGAGGATTGGTTAGCATGAACCAGAGCGGCTGCTGCCTTTAAGAAAAAAACGTTAAAAATAAGTCCTGCAGTGGCGGCAACGGTTGGTTTAAGAAGAATCCCTGATTGGCTGAAACAAGTCAGGTGACCACCAGGTGAGGTAAGACGAGTCCCACCTTTGACGATGGGGATAACAGTATGGATGTTTCCTCTAGACCTCTAATGTGTGTGCGTGTGAATATATTTAGAGCTATACGTGTGTATACTTTTGATTACAAACTGATGACCCGCTCACATGCACACACACACACACACACACACGGTGAAGTGTGTGTTGATTTTTGAGCCGATCTCAAAACACTACATTTCGAGTCCCTCTCTCCTCATGCGGCACAGATGGTTGCAGAAGACCAGCGGAGAAAGAAAAAGAACCTCACACTGGCTGAGACGATGAAGGAGAAAAAATATATATCAAGTTATATTTGCTGCCTTGACTGTCATGAACATCACATAGAATCCTTGGACGAGACAATTCTCAATTTAAGATTTTTTAATTAAATTATTTTTATCTTATCTATGCAATTACTTAGGAAAAAATAATAAAGGTCTCAGTCACTCTCTTACGTCTAGATGTGCGTTTCTGTTTGTCTAGTTTTGTATTTGCATTGGTTTCTCTTCTTTAATTGTCCACGTTTTTCTTGGTTTGCGTACGTCTCTTTCCATATCCGTAAATCCATTTGGGAAAAAAAAGACCAAAACCCATTATAAATTTCCACCCTCCCCCCGTTTCCCTCCCTCCCTCCCTCTCTCCCCTGGGTGGAAGGAGGTGGGGGGGCCTCTTCAGTCCTTTGCTGCCCTTCATCTCTCAGCCTCCATTGCTACACTAGCTTTCTGCTCAGCACCGGCGTGGGGGTTCACACCCATGGGCCAGGCAGGGCAGGGCTGCCTGGGGGGTTGTCCCTGAGTCCAGAGTCCTTGTGAAGGCTGTGGCACATTAGGTACGTTTGGTGAGACCCCCCAGCCGCCGACCTGGGGGGGTGGGGGTGAGGTGGCCATGGAGGCGGCCATGGGGCTGCCAGCGCTGCTGCTGTTGAAGCTCTCAGACGCCTTCAGCCTGGAGAACATGGTCAACGCGTCCGGGAAGTTGGGGGGCGTCGCTGGTGTGTTGGCTGGTGTGCACATCTGAGAGTGAGGAGGAAGAGAGAACGATTATTAGTCCAGCATGTCCAAAAATATAAAAAAAATCCAGTTTATGAACCTGTTCTGCTCCAAGGCTATTTTAAGTCAAGCCTCGTCTGGATTACATACCCAAAATAAACTTCAAATAGCTTCACAACTGTCAGCTGTATTTGCATCCCCTTGGTGTCTACGGGGAGGTTAGACCTGCAACAATTTATTTTTAGTGTCATGCACATTGCACTTGTTATTATGCAAGGGCTGGGACAATTCGTCAACGTAATCGACGTTATGTCGATTGTTCAGAGCAAGTGAAAGACGTGAAAGACGAACTCAAAAATATCACACTGACCACAGACGCTTGGACTAGTATTGCCACGAGGCATATTTAGGAGTCAGCTGCCACTTCATAAATAAGACTGACTCAGAAGAAGACTCACTTCCTACAGTCTGACCACAATGCCGCTTGAGGAGCGTCACACAGCAGAAAATTATTGCTTGCTGTGTGGAAAAGTCAGCAGAGAAGTTAGATTTCTCTCTCAGTGATGTACGGACTGTTGTACATGATAACGCTGCCAATGTTGTGGCAGCTCTCCATTCTTGGAAGAGAAGCATGGAGTTGCTTCACATCGATGTGCTGGGTATACACTTCAGTTAGTGGTCAACCCAGCCTTGAAGAAGGATCCCCAGATTAGCAAGGCACTTAGGGCTGCAGGGGGCCTAGTAGAACATTTCAAAAAAAGCGAGTTGGCCAGCAGCAAGCTTAAAAACAAACAAAAGCAATGGGGCACAGCTGAGCATAAATTGATCCAGGATGTACCTGTTAGATGGAACAGCTCCTACTACATGGTGAGTCGCCTCTTGGAGCAGCGGTGGCCGTTGACTGCAACCCTTTCAGACCCAGAGGTCACACAACGAGGAAAGCACTATCTGGAGCTAAAGAAATGACCAGTGGACCTCACTGAAGGAACTGGAACAGGTTGTTAAGCCATTTGAACGAGCCACTGTCTTCTTGAGTAGAGAGGCTTATATGACTGTCTCTGCTCTACCGCCGCTCATTAAGGGCCTTCAGAACTCCACACAGAATATGTCCTTTGAGTTTGCTCCAGTCAACTCTTTCCAATTAACAGCAGCACAGGAGATAGCTTCAAGGTGGGCCGAAGCCAAATTCAGAGCAGACGGTCAAAATGTCGGTGTCATTGCTGCTGCCCTTGACCCCAGGTTCCATAAGCTAAAGTTCCTGTCATCAGATGATCTTAAAAGTGCAAGTCAAAGTTCAGAGTCTTGCAATTGATGCCAAAAGGAATGAGAAGGAACAGGTTCAAAAGGCAAGTGAGGAGCAGCATGCCTCAACCAGTGCCCAGCCAGAGCAGGTTGAGATGCTCACATTCCTCCACTCTAATTCCTACCTACAGTCTTAAGGATGTTTTATGTATATGTTTATAAAAGAAGACGTTTGAATAAAGTATTTCAATAACGATGAAACACATTTTTAATATTTATTTTTGGGTAAATTAATTCAATTCTAAAAAAATATTTAGAATAATCAAAAAAATTAGTTGTTAGATTAATCGACTAATCAAAAAAATAACCATTAGGTGAAGCCCTATATTATGCAAGGGCGAGTAATCTGTGATTAAACAAAAAAAATACAAATATTTCTATCCCAGACTTATTTTTTTAGATAAAAAAATGGTTTATAACCTTATTCACCATGACACAAAACAAAACAATCATGACACAAAACAAAGAATTTGCTCAGAAATTTGATAGAAATACCACAAATTTCCTTTTATTCAACAGTTTCTGTGGGGCAGGACCAGGACGACTCTCCCTTTGGCAGAGCTGGACAGCCAGTGGACTCAGAATGTGCCAAAGATGGGATTCTGACTTCCAGAGAGGGATTTAGGTGACAAAATACCACATATGTCCACTAGAGGGAGCTACATGCATAAACTACAACATTTGGCCTTGATGTAATTCAACGTTTTCATTCAAATCTAGCATTATGCACATTAAGAAAGAAATAATCCAAAAACCAGGTCAAGAAGAACAAGTCAAAGCAATATGAGGAAGAAAAAAAGAAAGTGATTCAACAATTTGCCCATTTGCATTTATTTCACCATTTCTGTCGTTCGCTTCGCACTAAAGGGTTAATAAAATATAACAATAATTAGCAGGTAATTTAATGTGAAAGATAACTATTAGTGGGTAATTTTAGACAACTGGTATGATTCTAACCTTAAATGTGGGTTAATGGTCAACATGGAGGATGAGAGTTTTGCAGAACACTGACTTTTATTCAGAACAGGAAGTGGCATCTTTTAGGTATTAGTAATGGATTTCTTCGATTCCCACAGTTAACTGTAAACATGGAGGCCTAAAAACTTTTTTTCCTTTTTCTTAAAACAGAATGACAAACTCCACCGCTGTGAACAGCGAACATCAATGTTTTAACTCACAGGGAAGTTTGGGGGAATTCCAGGCACTCAGTGCTTCTCGTGAGGGTCCTAATGATAACAATACTGTCTTTTGGTAACATCTACTTCCTGTTTCAAGAGTAACATGGTGCCCTAGAAACCTGGTAAGACTATGAAAAAGAGATTTTCTTACTCTGTGGACACAAATAAACACACACACACACAAACACAAATACATTAAGTCTCTTTGACCTCGTGCTCTAGCCTGATCCCCACCCTCCTTTGCGGCACCGCTGGTATTGTTCTGCCACCAGGACTTCCGTCAGTCATGCACATTGACGACATTCTAAAAACGTCTGCCAAAAACAACAGTGAAACTGCCACCTTCAGAACAATATTTATGGATGCTAATAAACAGCAGCCCTTCATCATCCTCACTAGCACAGCCTCTTGCACACTACCCCACGACCTGCTTCCTCCTCCGTGTCCCGGCCCGTTTGTGACCAGGAAAACAACAACCTGCTGTAGTCCTCGAGGAAGCAGAGGAGGAGCCCTGTTTACCCAGGAGGTTTCAAAAATAAATGGGGGGCCTGAAAAACTCACAGGATGAGCACAAGACACAATAACCCTGAATCATCAGTCCTCAACGACGGAGAAAAACATTCTGTTGCCTCAAGTAGTCAGATAATATTAAATGGAATTGGGGAACCATTGAACCCGGGTTCTCTCTGGGTGGAGTTTGTATGTTCTCCCTGTTTTTGTGCAGTTTTTTTGTGCAGTTCTGAGCAGTTACAGAAAAATGGAAGGTGTTGGGATTTATGAACCACTGCCATGACAGAATACGAGATTAGGGTCAACGTGAATGAAATACTTTCACTGTGATTATACCCTCAAGATTTCCTCACACCATCTTCCAATTTAGACCTTTTTCATCCTCATAACATTCCCTACAGATCAAATGCTCGGTTGGGGGTTTAAGGGGGGTCGATTTTCTGGAATTGGAAGTCATGACTCCGGGAATCAACTACAATGGAACAGCAGCTGCACTCACACATGAATGGTTGATGAAGAATGTTCATGACGAGAAAATGAAAATTTAAAGAAGAACTCCGACCATAATCTACTTTGGCTCCGTCAGCCAGGATGCTGAGAAACGGAGCTTTAGCACACAAGCAGCCTTCAGAAAAACAACAGGGTGTTAGCCGCACCGCTTCTCCCTTGGGAGTGTAATCGGACCCCTTTTGCCCCCTAAAAATGGCTAAACATGCAAATTAGCCTGAAGAGTGTCAGTCTGAGGCCAGATGGGGGGCAAAGTTGGAGGTTCTTAGAGTGGTACGCCGTTATGAAAGGTGAGTACGTGCACACAGGAAATGCCGGCTCAAGTCTCTGAGGCCGTTTCCTGTGGTAAAAAGAAACCCTGGAATGCTGAATAAACCTTTGCAATCCTTCCTGTTCTTGGCGCTGGAAGCTTCTGTTTAGATTTGACAGACCTAGTGATCATTCGTATTCTTGCCCTCACGCAGAAAACATTAGATGGGGCCGTGCTTGCTGACCAGAAAAGGAGACAAAAATGCTGTAACATGACCTTTCAGGGTTTCCACTGAGACCTCTACGTATGGTCTTTGAAGCTCACACACAGAGGAGTAGGTATGAAGATGCACCTGAGAGACTTTACATTTCAGTTACAAGTATTTAGTGCGGATGGGAGAGTGAGGCTGATGACAAACAACATTTTAGCGCCTCACCTCGCACCCATATAATAACAACACTACTCTTAGTGTTGGCATGTAGGTGTGTGTTTCTGTCACAGGGCAGAGGCAGAGCTGCAGACGGCGTCGTCCCACAGGGACGAGGATCTTGCTCAGACACACCTTACAGTCGCTCTCTAACATGCTGCCTGAGAGAGAATCTCACTGATAAAACCTTCACCGCAGTGCAGACCTGTGCGCATGTATGCACTGATCCTCATACATTCCATGTTACCTTCACTTACATGGAATGTATATTACATAATCTCCCTTTTGTCCAAGCAGGGAAAACAGGACCAGGATTGAAACCAGTGCTGTGGTCAGCAGGTTACTGTGTGTTTTCCATGTTTGTGTATTGGGCAGCCAGAAGCGGATTTTCTTTCACTGCACTAAGACGGAACAATACTAAAAGAGCAGCCGGTGCGTGCAGACTGAGACTCAAATTCGATCGGCTAATGACAACTGATGGCGCACGTGGGCTGCGGCAACGAGTTAATGTTTTATCTGAGAAACACTACCTGTGTGCACATCTAAACACACAAGGTGATGACGGTAGTGTCTGCAGAATGACGGTGGAGGCAAGATATGTGCAGCTCATTTATGCCATGGATTATTGTATATGAAAAAACACATTTATTTGGAATAAATAAATCACTAGATGTTGGTCAAAAAGCTTCCAAATGCTTTCAAATTGTGGTTTTGGTGTGTTACTTTAAAAAGTTAACATGCATTTTAACATGCAGCACAGTGGTGCAGTTTGTAGAACTGCTCCTTCACAACTAGAGGATCGGAGCATGGGTTCCCTCCAGCTTCCCGCCCACACTCCAAAAAACATGCAGTATATATTTGAAGTGATGACTCCAATTTGCTTAGTTGTGTGTGGTCAGGTTAAACTGCCAACTGGCTTAACCAGGTGGAACAGGGTTCAAGGTTGGTGGATCCTGGGTTATTGTTTAGGAGGATGTTCCCAACGCGTCGACGAGTGAAGTACGAGGAATATGTTTTTTGGGGGGGGGGTGATTATCATGTATGTGTTTGCATTTTAATTGCTTTAAATAATAGGGTTTAAAAGTAAAGGAAAAAGAAGAGAAGAAGCTGAAGAAGAAGAATGTTATGGCTGATCGGTGCATTCTATGGGTACATTTATGTTCAGAAGACCAGCCTTAAAGGTCTGGTGACGCTAATGCAACATTTAATCGTCCCCTCTCCAAAAACCTACCCTATTGGTGATGAGGCTAATTGTTGTAATTTGAGAGATCGTCTGTAGGCTCCAGCAAGATCTTTAGAGATCAACTCACACTGGGCTCTACATGGAAATCTACTGCCATTGTTTCCATCAATAAAGACAAATATATATGTTTGGAAACATAATCAGGTGTTGAAAGCCTGCTGGTGTATCCAGGTGAGTCGTGTGTGTGCGGGTGTGTATGTGTGGGGAAGTGAATGCATGGAGGCAGATAGACGGAGCAAGTTTGTGTTCACAACAAAGCTGCCGGAGAGTTTGCCATGGGAACGGTTGCTAAGAGGAAACAGTACAGACCTGTCATTGACGGGACAGGCTGAGACAGCGGCTCTGGCACCGTCCACCACTCTCTTTGATTCTGTTTGCTGAGTTCAGCATGAGGAACGCATGGTTCGATGGAAGCGACCACTCCAAACATGCTGTCTCGAGTTCGTGGTGAGGATCCACAGACCTTAAAAACTCATCTGTTTGTGTACACACGTGCATGTGCGCGTGCGTTTATCCACAAACAGATTAACTGGAGTTATTTTTCCATTCCAGCCAAGCACATTCCTCAGACATATCAACTGTATATGTGTGCCTTGCACAAAGGGCGAGCCTTCTACTTAGGTGCTTGTGCAGAGGGTCCAGTGAACGACTGACCTCCTTTATGGAGATTCTATAACACACTCAGATTCAGCTCATTTCAGTCTGAACATCTCTGAGCTATTAAAACGTTACAGGACAGTTTTTTGTGATAAACTAGGCCTATGCAGTTGCCCCCAGCAGCAAGGGCCTATCCCTCAAAAGTCCCAAATTCCCTGGTTTGTAAAAGCCTCCTGATTGAACTCCTCCTATGAAATAAGAAGTTATGTCCACAGTAATTTTCCTGATAAAAGAAGTGTAGTAAGTAAGTTAAGTAAGTAAAATATACATTGACCAAAATCGAGTAAGCAAACCAAAACTACAATAAACGTAAGTTTCATAATATGGTTGAGATAAAGATTTTTAGATCGCTGTCATTTCTATTTTAAATGTAATGATTTTTCACAATTTCCTGATCAGAATCTGGTCGCAACTACGTCCATGTGATCCTGAATCAGTTCTTTGGGTTTTACATCATTCCCTCTGCTGTGGACATTAATATGAACCTATGATGTTCCTGGTTTCTCCATCATTCTCTATATTCCCAATCCCTCCAGTCTGTGGTTCGTTACAATCACCTCATACACCGTATGCAGCAGACTGTGCTGAGAGGTCTGTGCTACACAAGGATCTCTGTGAGGAATGCTGAACGGTGTCTTCATCCAAAAGTCCGGTTTTATTAACATAGTATGTTCTGACTGGATCACAACTCGCTGCTCTATGTGATGTTTACAGACTGTTATGTGGGCTAATCCCAACAAATATTGTATAGTATATTTAGTAGTATACGACATGTCCTCCTTTCTTTTAATGAGCTGGAATTAAATTCATTATATTGTTTTGGATGTATGATATAGAGTTGAATACCCACCCTTCAGAGTCACCTTAAAAATCATCTTTACTGTGAACCCCCCCCGAAAAAATATATTAAAAGTTTCAGCAACTTATCGTGGTTAGTATATGTAGAATGTGGTGAGGCTGGAAAAGTCTGCTGAAGGGTTTCAAACCTAGAAACACTGACAATGCAGATCTGTGTCCTCATGGAAGATCGCTGCTATAAACTATAGTGTGTTGACTAAGTTGAGATTAATCAGAGGAACTGAGGACAAACCTAGCTGCAAGATGATATGGAATGCCTCCTCAAGATATCAAGTCACTGCTTGAATTGCAGACAAATCCATCATGTGTTTTTAATGTTACTGGAACTGAATGTTATGACAGCATGCTTCCCAAATATATAACCTCTACAGATGACAGTTTACCAAAACAATGTCAGGTAAACAAGCCGCGGCCGTTTCCATGATATATCCAAGGCCTGATTTACTTGTGATCTGAGAGCAAAAAACTCCACAAAAGACTTCATGAAATCAAACCGAAGCATGGTGCTGTGACTACGGTACAATGTTAAACTGTTGTGGTCGGCTTCACCATAATGATGCGGCCGGTTGTGATTGATGGGCTGTGACGACTGTGGAAATCAGGGCTAAATGGAGAGGCAAAGGGAATTTTAGTTAAGAGAAGGAAGGGGCAAAAGGAATAAATTGGTAAAGGAATTAGACCAACAGATATCCCAATGGGAGAAAAATGGAAAGGGAGGGCAGACTAAACAGAGCATCGCTGTATCTGTGCATTATTCCGCCTGCTAAAAGTTGGGATAGGAGAGATCTGATGGTGTGTGTGTGGCTCGCTCTCTTCAGCTGCAGCTGCAGTGCAAACATGACCTACTAACAAACATGCCAACTGTGCTAACCCTGATCAGGATCACGAGTAATTCATCATACACTAGTGGATTTTGTATACTAAATGTTAGGGCTGGGCGATGAAATGCAAAAAAAAAAAGAAGGATTTTCATTCAGGCCTCCATGGAATCTCATTTCTGGAGTACAACGATTTCCTTCCGATTTTTTAATATATCACCATCATCTGCAGCATGTTTCTCTCATTTCTGTACTGTTTCTACCAATTTATTTCACAGGGGGAGTGAGTTGCGTTCCAACTTGCCTTTTCAAGTCAGACCTGGACTTTTATGAAGATGGCAAAATGGGTATGTGTTCATGTGACGTGGCAGATTATGGGAGTTGTAGTTTGATGCAAAGGTTTATTTCTGTTGTCTCTTGGTGCCATTCAATAGTAGGGCTGTGTAAATGTCATTGCTGTTGCTTCAGTTGATGTTGGCACTAGCACAAGTAAGCTATCTAGCAAAATATAGAGAAAGTCTCCTTAATGCCGTTCCTGGTTTGAGAAGCCGCAGAGCTAACATCTCAAAGCACAGGCATAGGCAGGAGAGGAGTGATAGTTTTGTATCCCTCCTTAACTCCTTCTTCAGGTCACTTTACTTATATCTTTCCCTTTCTACCACTTTATTTCGCCGTTGGTTCACGAAGGTTACTTGTCCGTCTGCGTCTATCTCATAGCTGCATGGTAGAGCCACAGGGAGTTAACCCTTTAGTGGTCCCACACGTGTATCTGGGTTACACATGGAGACTGATGCTGCTTTATAATTTCCTATGTCTAAAACAAAGTTCAATATGTTGTAGAATGAGTGGTGCAATCGTGAGGAAAATTGCAATCAGAAAAAATAAAAATAAAAATAAACAAAGAACTGGATTGTATCCTTCTCCCTGCCCTACTGTATGTTCTTTCATACAACTCAAAACTGAAGTTGCGGCACTGCTAATACTCTGGTTTGAGAGACGATTACAACGTCTGGAATACAGTACAAAATGTTCTTTGGGAAATCACCAAACATCTATAACAAAAAAACAACAAAACCATTTTCAGATTAACATTGTTGACAGACTGATAATAAACCTACAAATGCTAGAAACAATTTGACTTGTTCAGGGATACCAATGGTTAATTTTAAGATGCTGACATCATATTCATTCATCGGTTCTCAATCATCCATTAGGCTATTCTCTGGGGTTTGGTGTTAAGGATTTTGGAATAGCAATAAATTCAGTTATTTTGTGGATTATTGGGATATCTGTTGCAATACATTACAAAATACCTATTTTGATACAATAGACACAAAAAATGTATGGAATACATTGAGTATTTAATTCTTTTTAATAATGCTTTATGATTGACTATCAAAAATAACATGATTATTGTTATGCTTTTTAGTATGATAAAAATACTTAAAAAGGGGGTTATATAAAAAACAACATTCTTGAACTGAATAATTTACTGTAACTGACTTCAAAACATTTAAGTTGCAAATGCTTTCTGTAGAAGCTGAGCTTTAATCTCCGTCTGACAGAAAAAAACATGGGTGAATATCATTGAGCTGTTGGCAGAAATAATGTTTCTACCCCAGTAAGAACACAGTAAGTCAGTTTGCAGAAGTAACAGACGAGTGGAACGTCCGGAATATAGTACACGATGTTCTTAGTGAAATGACAAAACATCTTAAACAAAAAAGTTGTGAAATGAACACTGTTGACAAACTGATAATACTCCTATAAGAAACCATTTTACATGTCGAGGGATACCAATGGTTAATAATCAACTTCAATCATCGCTTTGCCAACATCGTCTTTATCCTTGGCATGCGGAACGATCCTCTCTGTACATGTGTTTGTATTATCCCGTCACATACCCCCCAGCAGAAGTTGATACTCGGGGTTTATGGCTGGAAGTCGGAGCTCGATGCTTCTTTCCCAAACTAAAAAAGGGGGCCGACAGGTGCTGCCCAACATTTCAAGTGACTGTCGCCTCCCCCTCCTCACCCATGACCCCTCGCTCCTTCAAACTCACCCAGATTTCAGCAGCTGAATCCTGAGCCTGTCTGTGTCTATGTCAGTTAATACTACACATGCACACAAACTGTATTTGTGCTCATGTGTAAACCATTAGCCAGGCTGTATCACACGTATTGGGACAGTCTATGAAATAGGAAGAACAACGACAGAGAGAATGCAGAGAGAAGAGCACAAAGACTGAAAACACTAGAAACATAAATAAAACAACGTCTGACTTAAGGCAGCAGAGCTGGGACTGTGTGGAGCATGTGCTCCGCTCTCACAACAATAGCTAACGGGCTAACAATGAGTGTTCAGTGGCTCTCTGTGATCTAGAAAAATTGGACTGGTCCCAGTCTGGCAGCAGACTGCTAGGTCAAAGGTCATGTTGAGGGAAAATAAAGCACGATGAAACACTCCGGTTCAGCTTGCCACAGGGTGTTATTCTTAAGGCTATACATACATCGTGTCTCAAACTTGAAGTTTTCTCATCAGCGTCAGTCTCCTACTACTCAAAACTATTATATCTAAAAAAAAAATGCACAATGAGCAAACTGTGCTGTTAATACAAGACAGCAGCAAACAGGAGCTTGACTGAAGCCCAAAAAACATCAGAGACTAATGGACCTCCAAGGTTCTTGTTCCTGTGGATCCATTAAAATAAAACTCAGATTCGAAACATCCGTTTCACTTTCAAAATATCAGTTCATTATTAGCCACAGGGGTGACTATCCAGTTGAACACAAACTTAAATATTCTAAACCCGACGACTTCGGTTTACTTCCAAGTCTGACACTTGTTTGTTTGAACATGTGTCATTCTGCAACTTCAGACAGCAAAATTAATATGATTTTATAAGGAAGCACATTAATTTACTCCCTAATGTTCTGCTGAGGTGAGACATACTGACAGAGCTGGTATAGGAATGTAAGAGCAGAGCCAAGAGGGCTGTTAAAAGAACAAGGACTGGTGATGTGACCGGGTCATGAATCTCAGCCGAGAAAGCAGGAAACTGCCAGACAAGACTAAGAAGGATGACGGCACAGGAATAGTAGAGGTGATAGACGAGCGGTGCAGAGGTGGACTGGTGAAGAGAAGTCCGCGGACCTGAGCCTGCTATGGCAGCTAACCTGAAAAAACTCGCCAATGAGACAAAACTCCTTTTATGCAACAGAAAATGGTCCCATTTGCTCCTTGTGCTTCCTCTGAGCGATAGGTGTGTGTGTGTGTGTGTGTGTGTGTGTGTGTGTGTGTGTGTGCGTGCGTGTGCACTGTGATGCCTCCTTGAATACGTGTGAAACCTAATCCAACTCCACTGATCATAAACACATCTGGTCCTCACAGTCATTCCCACATGGATTCCTATTCCAAAGTCCCTTGAGATGAAGTTTTTCTGTGTGTGTGTGTTTGTGTGTGGGTGGGTTTGTGCACACGCCTTTGTGTATTTGGTTAGTGTTCTGGGAAGTCTTGCTCCTGGAAACATGCAGAGCAACATGCTGAAACATGCAAGTCACAGGCCAAGCCTCTTCAGATGTGGCTGACTAACTGGCATGTTTGTCCAAGAGACGCACATTCAAACACACACAAGCAAACACACCATTAACAGATCTATGAATAACTTTAAAATGTGAGACCCAGTGCCACATGCACCCTCAGTGGAGTATACTACAAACTACTGTATACTACAAAGGCTGGGTATTGGTTTTTTAAGCAAATAAGGGAACCTATAACAAGCCATTTCAACATTTATTAACTAGACTGGTTATCGTTTACCGATATCTGCAACATCATTTTGTTTGATGTAATTCCAGATTCAGATATCTACATTTGAATTCTGAACGTTCATAATTCCAATTCAAGACATCTACATAGTTATTTTTATATACCAGAATAGCAAATGTCTTGATGTTAAAGATATCTACAATTAGTGTTTTGACTATGCAAAATCACGTTTCAGATGTACTGAATAAAAGTTCGGCAAAATCTATTTACGACTAGTCAAAATTAGGTTGTTGATACCTTGAATGTTAATTCTAGATAGTCAAGCTGAATGAATAAAGTTATAATGGCTTTCATTATGAAAGTGAAATAAGGGAGTATTTAGTACTATTTGTGATTAGCCTTTTTACACAGAATTCGGACCAAAATGCTGCAATGAAGGCCCATTTCTTTGACACTTGTTTGATCACACTCGGAACAGTACTTGACAGGCTACAGAATGACACTTTTTTGGCACCTGAAAGCCCCTGAAGCTTCTTGTCTTGCGACGGTCGTGCTTTTTTAAAAATCTGTATGCTGTGTGTATCCCTCACTGCAGCACTAAATTAAATTAAGTACTGTATTGTAATCTGTAGTGCGATAGGGAAATTGGTTGAGGTACTGTTATCGAAAGTTTTTGAAACATACTCACCTCACCCGCACTTACACACAGGAAATCACAGTCAGGTTGTTCTTGATTGTAGCACATTTAAAGAAATTCGGGTTTATTTGGGTAAAGCAATCATACTGGATTTGATGGGGAAAGAAACAAGCAGGTCTACATTACAAAGAAGAATGTTTGTCTGTGGTACCAAAATGGGGCGTGGTGGAACAAATTTTTTTACCGCTATGAAAATGCAATATATGAGCCCTGGAAAAGCTGATATCTGTGGAGATGCATGACGTCAATGTGCTGGCAACTTCCTTATAAACAAGCACTGGCAGGGCATGACTAAATGAGCTAACCTTCCAGGCTAAACTGAGGTCTCACTACTTGTATAACCCCTTGTGCACTCCTGGAGCGATAACATGCAAAAAGAAGCAAACAGAAAAAAATTGCAATTATGACGGTAATGAACTCAACCCCTTCACATGACCGTGGTCTTACGCTACTGCGGTGACTGTCACGGCCCTAGTGTTAAAGCAGATGAATCGAGCATATTGTGATAGAAGACATGGTTCCAGTACCATTTTCAAAAGCTTAACTACTAATAATACCATCTGCTGACTGTGAAATCTGTTTGGGAAGCAACTTTAGTATTATTCTGTATCAGCCATGTACATCAGCGCAGCTATTTCCCAGACTGATAGGTCAGAAAATATAAGCATATTGTCAGGAAATATAAATGTGCACCAGTGATGGCACGGTCATATCACGAGAGTCGGCCTCCAAGTTGCCCTATTTCCTTCCTGTTTCTACCCGATAGTCATTCATAACTGGCATAAGCTGGTGGTCTAATGACAATATAATAATGTTCTCCATGAGTTCTTTATGTCGCAAAATAACAAATATCCACAGCAGAAACGTTGTAACATCTGCATAAACTCTTGTCAGTCACTAGAGTTTGATTTCCGAACATCGGTCGTGATGACGATGCAGGATGACCTAATTTTTCCAATCAACTAGATATTTATCAGTGTGCAGAAATTCAAGAACTCGCATGCAACAGTGCATCAATATTTCCCAAAGACCTCAACTGCAAGTGTGAAAACGCCCCAGAATACTTGAAAAAATGGAAGAAAGGATATTCTGCTTTTTATAAACTTCTGCAAGGAACACATCTGCAGCTGGAAGAGAAACAAATCAACTCTCTGCAATCACGTCTCCTACTAAAACACCATCCCCTACCTGTCTGGAGCCTATTTCACCTGACATACTGTCAAACACGCCTCCTTGCCTGTTTTTACCTATTCCTCTCTGCTTTCAAGAATGAATCCAACTATCTCTGAGATACTTCTGTCAGCCTTGCATATCATCTTGTACTGTGATTAAAGAATAGGGACAAGAGAGAGAAACGGCAGCAGACGGTAGTCTGTGTTGTCCCGATGTAATTTACGGTGGTAATTATACCTCTGCTCTTCTCCGTGGGCAACACCGCACACTTCACAACTGAGTGACATGAGATCTCACATGGATGAAAAAGTGAAAAAAAATCCTTTTTAAGCCACACCCTGACACACATCAAACCTTCCTTTTTTTCTCCTGTGTGTTTATATTGCCAGGAAACAGTTGTTAAACTTAGATGTCACGCCCATTTTATCAAAGCCCTGCAATGCCCAATACTTATCTGCTACGTCACTGCGCCCACTCAGTTGGCATTGAACATTGTTCGCCATAAAATCCTAATTTCAGCTGCCGTGTGCGTGATTTTAGAGGTGTGCAGAAAAATAAAAAGAAACAATCGTTTGTACCGAGTCAGTGTTCATGATTCTGTTTGTTGCAGTTCATGGACAAACAGGTTTTTGCAAAGCTGCAGAAGGAAACAGTTACGGACAGCTTATATTTAACAAATATTCTCATTAAAATCAGAAAAGAACAGAGAATATCAGACTCTGGAGAATATTCTTTTCAGACTAGGCGAGGGGGCTTAATGAATGGAAAAAGAAAGAGGAGCTAAAACAATGACTGGAATAGATATGAGTACAAAGGTGATTCTAGAGGGAAAAGTATAATATGAAATATTTCTTGAGATTATGACTGGACCGACCTACAACAGAATTTCCAACACTGCAGTCCTGACTCCGCTGCTGGGCTGCTACGTGTGGACCTCACTGCATTCTTTCTCTTACAACACATTTGAAGCAGGCTTTGCGGCTTAGCTTGTTTCCTAGCTTAGTCACATGATGTGGTCACATGTTCCCTGACAGCAGCGGAATCATCCTGCTGGGCTACTTCCTCCTTCTCTGTGGTCACATGAGGATTCATTCATTCAAATTACCGTGGCTGTATGTGCCCCACACGTAGAAGATTATCCTGGAAAAACTGACATTACAGTAAATATACAGTCAGGCACCAGAGTTTTCTCTCCCAGATACGTAGAAACAAATGATGGATAAGGTTAAGGACTAGACTAGATCATAGATTGAAAGACAGCTTTGTATCGTGCTCATTCTTGGTACTTTAGTCCAGCCAACAGATCTTTTTTTGACTATCGTTCTATTAATGTTCAAACTGTGTACAGATCTAAATGTGCCTTAATATGAGCCTGGAAGATCTCTCAAATACAGCTCTGTAAGAAAATATTCAACCCCACCCGGTCTCTTTCACTTTCGTGTGTATGTAATTCTAAATTGTCTTGAATCAAATGAATCTGACATAAAACATTATGGGGTCTGAGGTTCAGTGAACACAAAATTCAATAAAATTAATTAAAAACATGTCCAATACCATCTGGGCTTGTGTGAAAGACAATGTTCCCCACTCGAAACAAAAGCCAAAAAACTATTTAACTGCATTAACAACTGGTTCCAGCTGGAATAGACATGCTCGGACTTGATTACTACCAGCCTTCTTCATCACATCATCATGTAAATAGACCCTTTTCAAAAGCAAGCAATTGGTCTCGCAAGTAGAACACTATGCCAAAATCAAAAGAAACTCCGGTGCCGAAAAGTCCCTTTCACAGATGCCCTCTTTGTCATATTCTTCCTCTGGGCGATTGCCACCCAGCTTATCCTAGCATTATCGCCACCTTATGAACTGGAGTTTGGATCGTCTGCGCATGTCAGAAAGGTTTCCGATTAGATGAGTCGATGCATGGAAACACCGGGTCGGAAAAGATCACATGTCATGTGAACAGGCGAAAGACATGGCAATTCGAAAATGATTAATTCAGATAGGTAAGGAAAAGTGTCCCATGTAAACCCGACTAGTGAGACATGTGATCTACAAATGGTGAGGATATTGTGAAACTTCACAGAATAGTCAGACCTTCAAGAATTCCTCCAAGAGTACAGCAAGGGCTCATTCCAGAAGCCACAAAAGATCCAAAATCAAAGGATGTCCTCACCTGAAAATGGTCAGTGTTCATTTCTCCGTTACTCAAGAGACAGCAGGCATGAATGGGATCACTGTTATCCCAGAACATTAAAACTCACCTGAATGTTGCCACAGCACATCTTAATGACCCTCTGAGGTTTGGGAATAAGCCCAAGTTGGAACTGTTTGGAAGACTGGGGTCTCGTTACATCTGGCGTTAACGCAAAACGGCAATCCACAAATGGAACATTACACAGTGGCAGTGTAATGTTAATAAGATGCTTTACTGCTTCCTGACCAGGACCGTTGCCCATAATTACTGGAAACCTAAATTCTGTTCTCCAACAGAAGATTTTTAAGGAGAATGTCAGGTCATCAGTCTGTGAGTTGAGGCTCAGTACAACTAGGTCATTTAGAAAGAAAAAAAATCCCAAACAGAAGAGTAAGTCCATCTTTGAATGGCTCAACAAGGAATAATATCCAAGGGTACCTTAGAAAAAAGAAAGCAGTTTATGCTCACAAATACACTGTTTCACTATTAAAATGATTCGCCTTTAATTCTTCTAATTGTTGGCCAGAATTCCATCACAGTGATTTAGAGAGTGATCTTTAGTTTTAGGAAACATTTGGCTGCTGCTGTTGCTGCTAGAAAGGTGGCACAACCAGCTATTAACTTAAGGGAATTGAGAACTTTTCACACTGGTGATTTAGATGTTGGCTAGCTTTTGTTGCCTTATTAATAAAAGGATCGGTTGAAACTTCCATTTATTGTGTACTCAGGTTTCTTCTGTTTTATGATGACTAAAATGAGATATACACAAAAATAGAAGAAATAAGGAAAGGATATAATACTTTAACACTGCAAACATGAATAGGAAATATAAGAGAATATATCCATAAGATATTATGAGAACGGTCACCATCAAATAGAGAGAAGCAACATAGGCTACTGTGTTTCTAGTCAAACTGACCCCCTCTGCTGTAAAAGAGTCCATTTTGGGCCGGTGTGAGGGCTGCATCCTGTAGGAATGTTCTGCGGTGGCAGTGTTTGTAGAAGCAGGGTGTGTGGAGAGAAGACTGGGAGTAGACTGGGAGGGGCTGAATGAAGTTTAAGGCTTGGGTGCCCACCATGGAACATAAATGTAAGCTTTGAAGCTTAATTCATAAAAACATTGAGACTAACGCCAATCTGTTCAAGAACCATCATGTGGCTACATGACTATCACTGAAACAGACTCGAAACACGAAAACAAACAGACTTAAATGTCTGTATGTGCAGAGATTGCAGCTTTTTTACAACATGAGCAAAGGCACTCCTCACTCCGCACTCCAGGATTGATAAGTGAAATAATGACAAAAGCTTTAGTTGAATCCTCCATATTATAGGTTTGATACGGACTATAAACCTTTGGCATGATAGATTCTCAAAACAGATGTTAAAAAAAGTCAAAACTTTTTCCGGCTTTACAAATGAAAAGCTATAATCAATTATTATAATATAATCTTTGTTATGAAATACACATTTCATGATACAATTTCAGATGTAAAATGAATCTGCATATGAGATCTAACTTGATGCATTGCTTCAGGACCTAAAACACAATTGTTTAAACAACCTCACTTAACATTATTCATAAACCCACTGACTTAGATGATGCCCGAAGAACTACATAATTATGGGCCATCTGTTGGGGCCAGCAGGGTTGAGGCTGTAAACCAAAATAGCAATCTCAAGGATGTGTTCAGGTTGTGTTGTAACACTAAACAATAAGACAATAGCGTGTCCAGCTGAAATTCAACTTAACGTTTATTCTAAAGGGAGAAGGGAGAGACAGACAGTTAAGAGTGAGAGCAAAGTGGATTACATTTGTAGACCAATAAACTCTGTGGCCTGATAAGCTGTTGGTACGTTGGACGTCCTGCCCTACTGTAGTGACTCATATACAAAAACACCCGCTCTATACATGCAGCAAATAAAAATACATAGATCTACGATATATTTGCGATGGCAGAGACACGCTTCCATGTCATACAAGGGGAAGGTGAAATTGAGATTATGCAAGAATCTTTCCGTTAAAGTAGAACAATTTAGGTTCTTTGTATTCTGACTTTCATAATCCAGTGTCTGCAGCAATCAAGCTCAGCCTGTATAAGGACAGAACAGGACAGCTCTTGGTCAACTGTTTACTCTCTAAATTAAAGTAAGACATTTAATGAGCTAAAAAGAGGGCTGAGATGTTCTTATTTAGGGATCAGATTAAGAAGGAGGTCTGGCGTTCTTTTGTAACATGTTTCTATGAGAAGTGCAATGCTAAATTGTATGAGGACATACAAACAGAAACTGGTCTTAAAAACAGTTTTATTCCGAATTTCCCCCATCCATGTCAGACTTGAAGAGGGCAGCTGTTGCTGGATGCTGTCATTCATGCAGCTACAAACAAAGGCTCTTCTACTGCCAAAGTGGGCTGCTGCTAAAAGCCCAAATACTTCTAGTGTTTCATAATGTCAGTCCACGTACAGAGTCTCCTACAGCCCTAATGCCTTCCAGTTTACTGTGCTGTGAATATGTCTCCTATAACGTCTCCAGTGTGAATTTTGTCAGCGTTAGCAGAGACCCAATCAGAATAAGAAAACATCCAAATTACCTGAGGCAAATGAAACAGCACAAGGGTTTATTTGTGAGAGGCAGTTGTCCTCTTCCTGGAAAAAGGAGGCTTTCTATCTTACTCAGAATACGAGGGCTCTTTCCTGTCTTTATGCACTCAAACAGACACACAAAGACATCAGGAAATTCTTAATTCTACGTCTCTCTTCTTTGTTCATTCTTTCCCCTCTCTGTGTAGCTGCTGCAGCTGCGTGCTTGCCTCTGTGTTTATTTCTGGAAGCTTACAACATGGCCGACATGTGCTTTGTTATTGTTAGTACAACAGCATGCAAAGGGGCTGCTAATCAGCCCCCATCCGAGTCAAAACAACACCGCATCCCTAAAGACACACTGCTGTGAAATCATAGTCGTTCTAATTACAGAACATAACATTAAAAAAAGTATTTAAAAAAAAAAAAAGGATTATGATCCCCACCCTCCTCCTCCTCCTCCTCCCTTACACTCACCATTTGATGATGATGGCCATATGGAATATTGGTTTCTTGGAAAAAGGCACTGAGAGCAGTCTAGAACAGAAGAGCAGAGATGAAATTAATTTGACACTAAAAATAGCTCGAGGCACAAACTTCATTCTAACATCTCTAAGTTCTGTATTGATACGATTGGAATCACAACATTACAAAGATGTGAGATTAGAGTAGAAAAGTAAAAGCTACATTTTCACGGCTGAGCACAGACTAAAGATCACTTAAGTGGGCTAGTTGGAACAAGACGACGGTCATCTTTATTGCGTAATATCCCTGCTGGCCTCGCCTGTACACTGCTGTCATGTGTCGGATTATAGTATTTAATCTCGAGTGGAGTATAATTGGATGTGCTAGCCTTCATTTCTGCGTGTATTTCCACAGTTTAGTGATGGTGAATGTGGTTGAACTTCAGATTTAAAAGTAGACAAAGTAACACTGACGCTTTGTTTTTGTTACAAGAGCCGATAAAGTGGCACGAGCTGTCGCCATAACTAACGGTCATTCTGACGTAAACTTCGACGTGCGGCGAAGATTATGCCTCGGCAATTTTCTGTTTTATCTCACATTTAAAAAAAAAATGTTTTACCTCGAACTGCCAATGTGCCGCCTGCAAAAGCTGCTTCGCCTGGTCTGCCGCACAACCCGCCGTCAGGACGAACTGGTTAATCATGACTTGATGTTTGAGTTCATCCATTTTCGACGAAGCGCGTGTCCTACTTGCGGCGACTGGCTCTGACAGACTTTTGACCGTTTTTCCAATCTTTCTTCACTCTAGTTGTATTCCGTCTCTCCGCCTCAGTCGTCCACCATTACAGCCGGTTGAGCAAACACAAATATTTACTGTAGTGGAAGGAAGATTCTGTGATTGACAGGGGGAGGCAGCAAATCAGATGAGAGTGTCGCCGGTGGGACTTGTAGGCTGGAATTAAAGGATTTCCGGTCGGCTTGTCTGTAATCGTCTTCAACGGGCTTTATTTCCAATTCCAGAGTAACACTAAACAAACGTTGTTCGTCTCAATAAGCATATTAAACATCCGACGAAAATCCTTGCGATTTAAATCGAAGAAGAGATGCTTTATTCTAACTAGAGTGATGTCATAAAGGGTTTGTTTTGGACTACATTTCCCAAGATGCAGTGCTTTGTTTGTAAAGCTCCGGAAGGCATACTTTTGTGAATGACGGCCTCTTTCGTCCAATTCCCAGACGCTCTGTGTCACTATCTTGCCAAATATGGTAAACAAATCCACCATCACCAATTACAACGCTCGGAGTTAAATTAGGGGCAGTCGACGGTCCCTAGTGCTTATTCATAAACGTTGTCTGGGATAAAGCACATCTCTGCGTGTAGCACAATACTGCCGCAGCTTATTTGCATTGTTGGATCGCCATCATTGTGTTATAAAAAAGCCAGGATGGGTTTTTAGCCATGGAAACGTATGCTCGCTGAAGGACACTACAACAAACATCTAAATGTCAAGATACAAAATGGCACATTTAACCAACAGAACTCGTCCAGATGAGCACAGGCACGCATATTAACGATTTAATTACCCTGTAACTACAGATTTCTGGAATTAATGAGCATCTCATGAACGATTAAACAAAATGGGCCATTTTAATTAATAGAATGCTGGCCTATGTGATAAAGGAGAGAGATGAAGTCGGGACTTTCAAAAAAGGTGGAGAATTGAAGACCTGTGAATAAACAATGGAATACAATAGACTAAAACTGAAACTCTGTAATTTAATCTTTTTATATTCGAACTACTAATGACGTTCGAGCCAAGCCTGCTTGAACAGATCTGGATGGATAAAGGTCAGGTAGTACAGAACTGATTGTAACAACAGCCGTTTTAGTACAAACTCGGTGTAAAACAAGCCTTCTGATATCAACACAAACCCCTAAGAATTGTGGGTAATTGTACACTGTAAACACTCTTTCATCGATTGGCTCGTTTATAACAGCTGTCTGGGAGAATATGGAGGAAAGATTGCAAATACTGACACCTGCTGGTAAACAATGGAATCACCCGAAACATGATTTACCGGAAGACCAAGTATTGAGTTGACGTTTACAATAAGTTCTACATGAGTTAAGCCATCTACTAAACAAACAAACTAACAGATACTGGTGAAGAGATCATCTTAGCAGATGTGAGTCCTGCAGAACCCCAGGCTCACACCAGCTACATGTTTAACAGGCTTGTCTGTTTGTGCAGATGAGACGGCATCCAGATTAAGAACTCATATCATTCAGAAGAGTCAGTTTTTATCATGCTCTGTTTTCTTTTAAGGTATAACTAAAAAAAACATTAAAAAAAAACAGAAATTTTTTGAAGGCGTGTCACTCTGATCCTGGATATGTTCAGCCGGCTGATGAGAACAATTGATATCAAGCTATGCCCCAGATGGTGAAGTCGTTGACTGAGACTGGGCATGCTTGAAGAGTGAGAGTGACAGAGTGGTATGAGGGATAACTGTGAGCTCAGTTTGTAAGAAGATACACTGAACTTTTGCTAGAGCCACATATGTATACGTCTCTCATGTCCTCTGGGCTAGAAATGAAAAACACAGCTTTAAAAATGTTTGAACTCGGCCTTGACAGATGTGAATCTGGATTAAGATTCTGATTTTGAGATGGGGTTAAATAAATACAGTCAATTATTTTTTTCTGAGATCGGTCATAAAACAAGATCGATTTCCTTGCATTAATCCATATCATTAATCAAATGATATATTTACAAGATAGATCTCCTTGTGTAGATTCATGTGAGCCAATTTTAACTTAATCGTAGATATGATTGGGAAGTTACAGTCAAAAAAAATGTTTTTCTATCAAAAACCTGCTTTGGGTTCGAAATATGAGCGATAAGAGTAAAATATTACAAATACAAGTTGGAGCTCCTCAAGGTGGACATGTTACACAAAAACTGCGATATTGGAAACAAAGTTTCCCCTAGTGGCGGTAATATGCAACGGACCTCAAACGGATCTCAAAGTCACCCCACCTCCTAAGGACTAATTAGTAATAACATTTGAAAATGATCCATGAGATACTTTTTGAGTTATGGCTCCTGCGGCGTAGATGAGGATTCCATAATATTCCCTTTTCGGGGACATGATTATAGAGGATTCCCTGATTCTTCTTGGTATCATTTGCGGGGGGTTTTCTTTGGTTATTTCTGTTTTACAAAAATACCTCTAATTAACTTACACAGAGGGGTTCTCATTACACCAAATTTTATTGACACGTTATGGCATACAGTGCTTATATACATCTTTAGACTATTTACAAAACAAGAACCCATGGATGTTACACATGTATAAAAATATGCATTACATCTATATAAATATGTACACAATGTGCAAAACATTTGGCATACAAACAAGAGGCGTGGCATGGGTGGCGGCAACAGCGTGGGATGTAAATTGTCTGCTTTCACCTAAATACATGTGTTTTAATGAAACATATGTCACAAAGCTCCGACATCAATTTCAGCTTCTCCACCGAAAAAAAGTAATTTTACGTGATGATATATTGCACAACTAAAAAAGGGGGAATGGCCGAGCTTTAGTCGCATCGGGAAGCCCATTTCTCTCCTACTGTTGAAAAGAAGGAACATTTCAGGAACCTTTAGGGCTTCCTCAGAATGATCCTGCTTCCACAGATCTCTGATTCGAACAAGCTTCCGTTGATCCAAACGGATATAAGTGCTTATGGACTTTTATTACTCTGTAGAATAAGCTCCGACTTTCATAAAATCAAGGCAGGATCTGACGTACAGTACAGTAGATCGAAGGAGAGCAGCCATTATTGCTCTTAGCTGTCCCTGTCTGGCCAGTCAGTGACCACAATGGTGAGTGGAACGTAAATCACATGCATGTTCAGATTTACTGCAAGCCTAGAGGTTTACGCTTCTCCTATCTGTAAAGTCAAATAAACAGAAATCTGGAAAACAAAAAAAATACACACAGAAAACACGTTTTTTATACATTTACATAAGCATGAAAACAAGTTCCTTAACTTTCACCATAAAAAATACAGGATAAATACAAAAAAACGTGAGAAAGAAAATTGATAAACGTAATGTTCCACTGCCTTCTCGGCAACAAAATATAAAATTTAATTAACTTAAAGATGACAGACTGAAGGAAAAGAAAGCAATGTTTTATTGTACAATACACCTGATTCAAGTAGTGAATCTTAATCTTTGTTCTTTGTGCGACTTCACGCTGGCAGCAAAGTAGGTCTGAAACACAGGTGCACCATCAACCAGGTGTGACCCTGAGAGTAAAGTCTATCTGACAGGGAATCTATCAGGATTCTGTTAGTGGACACAAACTATAAAACTAACCTAAATAAAAGCCTGAAGTGAGTTGCACCATTATTTTGCGTAACTCTTGCCTCAGGTGGTCATATACTTCCCTTATAATTATTTGCGCCCTTATAAGAAAATTAATTAAATGAGTTGCAAAACTGTCTTTCTGGATAATGAATGAATGATGAATGAATGTCTATTACCACAATCCTTTACTCAAGTCATTCACAAAAATGAAACCTTTAACTCGTGTAACAACATTTTATAAAACGTGTGCCAAAATTACTGGGACCCCGTCGGAAATCCCGTGATTAAAAGGGATTTGAAGTATATTTCCAGTCCTATTTTATATTTCTAGGTTCACCTGTTTGAGTAATCTGAAGTGGTGAACAATGACTTCCTCTCGTCCTCATCTATAAATATGAGGTGACACAGTCCTAATTCTCTTAGACTCCACGATGGGAAAGACCAGAGAACACAGCAGTGATGTGCAAAGAAAAGTTGTAGAGCAGCAAAAAGAAAGCCAAAGAGAAAAGCTACTCATCCCAACTGTGAAGTCTGGTGGTGGATATCTTGTGCTGTTTTTTTCTTGGACATCGTGTTAAAAGATATGGTTCCATGAACTCCATCAAATACCAGCAGATAAGGACGGAAACCTAAAAGCCTCTGTCAGGAAACCCAAAGTGGGCCGTGGTCGGACCAACCAGCAGGAAAATATTCTGAAGCCTTCCTGGGTTGATTTTGTGATGTGCTTCACAGGTCACAAAATAAAGATTCTGCCATGGCCATCCCAGTCACCTGAACATCTATGGGATGTGCTGCAGAGGAGAGTCCACAAGGGTGGAATCTGAAGGAGCTGGAGAGTTTCTGTAAGGAGGAATGGTCTCAGACCTTCTCCATATGTTCTCAAACCTCCTCACACACTACAGGAGACTCGGGGCTGTCAGTGTGGCAAAAGGGGGCGGAGCAATATATTAAATGCAGGGCATCAATATTTGTGTTACACGAGTTTGAGAGAAAAATATGTGTGAATGTAATGTTTTTTAAATGTTGTCACTTGGGTTAAGGGTTCGATTTTTGTGACTAATTTGAATTAGGGATCATGGGTATACACAATAAAGATATGTTTTTTAGAAAAGGGTCCCAACAATTCTGGAGGGCACTGTATGTTTGAGATTTAAGCACATTCATGCGTCTTGGCCTGATCTGATGATGAATACATTAAGTGCAGCAGTAAGAGCATCTCACCTCTTTGTAAAGAAAGTGTTAAAATAAAGGGCTCTCCATCAGTTCCTTCAGGTCGCTGCATTATTGATGCGTGAACAAAAAAGCCCAGCATCACACAGGCAGAGGAGAGGTTTACATAAAGAATGAGAGAACCCTGACCCATGGAGGTTTTTGCCAGCTAAATATGACCCTGACGCTTCAGCATTTGCCGGAACAGAAGACGAGCATCACTAGCGCCTTTGGATGTAGCAGCAGAATAGTTCAAATCTCCTGGTGATGCGTTTCACAAGACAAAATATCCTGATTATGTTTTCATTCTTGACTGAGCAGCAGGGATGAAACTGCAGCAGTCAGAAGCACGGCGTGAGAGTTTTCAAGATTTCGACTGAATAAAAATGATTACTTTGATATTATAGATATTTGCTCATTTCTTCAGACTGTTGGTGACAACTTGGACCAATCAGCCCAAGATTCAACAGGAATACAATCATGCACATATAGACACGGATGCACATGCAGTAGACAGGAAGACAAATCAACACGCACACCCATCCACATGCCTGCTCGCGCCTGGTGGCTGACGATGTGCCGTGTCGTTGACTCGTGATGCGTTATCACACACAGACAGGAGGGTAAGCACAAACTGCAGGGCAGCTAGATATAAAGCTCATCTTCTCTACAGACATCTTCATTCCTGGATATAATAATTTGCAACCTAGTGTGTGGCTGCCATGTGTCAAAAATCGATATGTGTTCCCTTTCCAACTTTTTAATGTTACTCTCCTATCAGTGGATAAAAAGCTGCCAACTTTACCGTGAGAGTTTAATTTTGTTTCTACCTTTTTGAAATTACATTCGGTAAAAGATAATTGGACAACGATTGCAGTCTCTCGGGAGCATTTTGGCCACCTGGCCATGTTGATCACTTCATATTATTGATCCACTTGGATACTTAAAGTTCACATTTCCTCACTCTGAGGTGAGGGTCAGCAGATCTCGGTGCCTGTTTAGTGCATAGCTCTCAGATGGAGGAGGAACTCGCTCCTCTCGTCATCTTACTGAAGTTCCATCTTTCATCAGGTTGACGGGAGGCGCCGTGAGAACAGTCACATCTGATATAACACATCAGAGTAGTCATGTACAGTATCTGGTAGACTGGACCAGTGTGAACCCAGACCTGACTTCATCTCCACTGTGGAATCTTTAAAACCAGCCTCTGACTGACTGATAGATAGATCAGTAAAAAGCTTCAGAGGCTGAAGCAGCTTCTTAAAAGTCTAGACCTCCCCAGGTACAGTCAGTACACTAAGCTGTAATAACCCTTGCATCGTATCAAGAATCCAATCAAATCCAACATCTGGATTGAAAATGGATTTGATCCGTCGTCTGAGCTGAACACCGGCTGGGAAAACAAACGATGGCACAGTCTGTGTCAGCGGAACAAAGGTCTTCACGGCACCTCCTGTAGTATTTACCGACCCTTTTGCATTTAGCTACTGTGCTCGCCCAGTGTTTGCTGAGAGGCAGACTGGCCTCCAGTGGAAATAATCAGCCAATGTTAGCATCAACAACTGATAAGGCTCTGAGTCCGCCAGAATGTTACTTTGATCATGTATTTACAAAACAGTCTGATGCTCATTTGGTTCCATCTCTTCTTCTCTGGTTATTAAAATCATGACATCAGGTTTAAACCGGTTAAAATCACTATTATTCCAGGTGACCCCCTCAGTAACAATGCTACTCTGACGGTTTATCAAGCCTCCTTTAAAGCTTTGCAAACTCCTGCCTGTAGGACAAATGGATGAGGTTCTGTGTCAGAACACACTCCTCACTCGGCTATAGTGGGAGGATGACCGATAGTGTGGATGTAAAGGTGCCATTTTTCTTCTCCTCTTGTTTCAGTATTTAAAATGATGAAACCTCTTTGTAGCGATCAGTTCCTTTCTTCTTCCCTTCATCCAACCATTTCTATCTGCATAATTCCCTTCATTTGACTTATCTTTTTCTATCATCCATCCCTCCATCAGTCCCAGTGCAGCTGCAGGTCATGTGAGTCCAGAAAGTCCGATGGGATCCCCAGTTGTGCGAGTGCCCCCACGGAACCTGGTGGCATGGTGAGGTCCAGCCACTCCATATTGTCCAGGCCAGGGTCAGAGAGGCCCATGTTGAGCGAAGAGTGGGGTGAGGAGGAATCGCAGAAGGACAGGTCCGATGTGTCCATTGGTGAGTATGGCTGCTGTTCCATCAGGTGACCCTGCAGTTCATCCATCAGGCTCCGTGTGCGAGGGTCTGACTCTGATGGCGTGTCAGCCAGAGTGCCTTCCAGGAAGGCCTCAAGCTGATTGTCTGTGGCCAGCGGGGAGAGGCCGGGGAGGCTGTGGCCCATGATGGGGCTGAGGGTGGATGGAGGGGCTAGCTGTATCTGTGGAGGCCGTCTGGAGAGAACAGTGTTGACCGGCAAGGTGGTGACGTTTGCAGTGACTGGGAGGGTCTTAGGGAGAGACAGTGAAGGCTCCTGCTGGATAAATGGAGTGATTTCTGAGGAGAAAAAGAAAGAAGGGTTTGCTCACAGTATTTTGTCTCCATTATTTCAGCTGAAAAAGTCTCCAACGATATAGCTGTCGACTGAGGAGGAGCCTCTTCCACACTTTAATAAGATAAATATATTCAATCACACTGTGCTAACTACTGCATTATTTTAAATATGTTCATACCGCACACAGCGCTCTGCGTAATCTCTCACCTCCACTCTCTATGAGAATGTCGAACAAGTCATCCATTTGCTGGCTGGTTGCCGTGGGAGCCTGAAAAGTAAGACTACGGGGTTAAGAGTCATTAAGCTACTTAATTCATCAAAATGCTAAATCATTTTTCAAGACCGGAAAACTAATAACAGACCCATACGATTGTATGCTGTCTTATATTCTGAAGGATAGGTGGAGCATGGTTTGGATTGTGTCTGCTGGTGTGTGGATGTTTGTGTGTCGAACCTGTGATACGTGGTTAATGTGTAGGTTACGGCTCTGTTTGATGGCCTCCTCGTAGCGGGGGGGCTCTTTTGCCTTGGGAGGCTGAGTAACTTGGGATTTGGGCTGAAGGATGAAAGCAGGCTGTGGAGAAAGAGACTGGAAGAAAGATGGAGAATACACAAGCAGAATTAAGGACCTTCCATATGATACCCACTAAAAGTTAATAATGTTTCATCATACAGTATATTTCTCACAAAAAGCCTCCAGTAACGAAGGATAACTCATCACTGGTACCTTATATAAGGGTCCGTTAGTCATTTGGTGGTTCGGTGAAGCCCGTGGGGAGACCCTATTCTCTGGAAAGCTATTCAGGAAACATTGAAGACTAATCTCAGGTTTATTCTGATTCTCTAAACCCGTGGAGTTTCTGCACATAGTCTGCGTCTGTCGAGAAACCAGAAAGAATCACACGCTATACTAATAATACATAAATACCAATAAAAAAGAAAAAGAAAAATATAAAAGGTGTCATAAACATGGTAATCAGACCAAGACAGAAGTAGCTGTTTGTTTTTTAAGGGAGAAATCGTTGAGAAAGAGTTGGTAACATCTATCCAATCTTACGGCAGCACCCCTTCACTGTCATTCAAATATAATGGATTGCTGTTCATTATATTCATTATGAAAATGCTGTAAACATCAAAATGAGATTCTCTCTGTTCCTCCAGTTCTCTCCTGCAGCTTTAATGCCTATACAGCAATAATAAAGATTCAACTTCATCATTCATCAGCCTCATTTGAGTCATCAGCCACCACCACCACCAGTGTCTCGACCACCATGGGGGATAGCGGATATCCTTCTATCACAATCTATAGAGCCAACAATTTCCTACAGCATCATTATCATTTTCTGTAATAACAAATATCTTAACTTCATTCAGTAGTGTCTGCGGATTTGACTAGGGGCACAACCTAGCCACTGAATTTTTAAGTAAACACTATTAACATGAAACAAGCTTAATGTAAAACATTTATTTTATTACAACAGTACAGAAACCGTGTCAACTGAAACTGACATTGTTTAGCCCAAACAATTCATCAGTTGGTTATAGAAATATCTACATAGTCTAATATGAGGTTGAAGGTTCTTCATACTCATCAGGAACATACAGGACAGCGGCAGATAAACAGCATTTCTTTAGAACAGGAAAAATGACAGCTAAACGTATGGTGTGACTGACTTAAAAACATGGGTAATTGCTGCTTACCTGCTGGCTGGGTGCCATTTCCATCTTAGTGGTTTGGGGCTGAGGAACTGAAGCCTGGCTCGGACTCGGACTTGAGACCGCGGTCTGAAAGACAGACTGAGATAAGGGAAAAGGGTGTTAAAACCTTATTTTACCAGACAAAGCAGGCAAAAACACTCTGCCGGGTTAAAACATGATGTCACTGCGCTGTGGTCTCACCTGCAGGCTGACGGTGGTACCTGGTAGCTGGATTGCAGTAGCATTGTTGGGTAGTGAGACTGGGAGAAGGATCTGAGTTCCAGCTTGACCTGCCTTGGTCAGTAGAGTCTGCGATTGACCGGAGTTGGTTACTAAAGTCTGAGGCTGACCCAGCACGCCACCCGTGTGGCTGATAAAGAATTGCTGCAGACTGGAGGCTGTTGGCTGGGACTGGGGCTGGTTCTTGTTCTTGGGGCTTCTCTGTGACTGAAGGAGTAGCTGCGGGCTGTTGGTCACGTGTGGTCGTGGTTGCGGCTGAATCTGGGTGATGAGCTGGGCCTGGGTCTTGAGCGGGACTCTTGTTCCAGAGGAAACAGTAACATCCTCCAACTTGACCAATGTTGGCCTGGAGGAAAGAGTCTGGGAGGTCAGGAAAGAGTTGGGCGTTGTTGTCGTTGATGAGCAGTTTGACAGGACTTCATCTTCCATTTTAACTCCCTTTGAGTTCAGGACAGAAGGACCAGAGTTTCTGATGGATCCAGCAGTGAGGTTTGGAGATTGAGAAGCAGAGTCTCCGGTACTGCCCCTCTTCTCCACCTCCAGTTGCATTTTCAGAGTCTCCACAAGTTTCTGCTCCTGTTCCAGCTTCCTCATCAACTCTTCTATCTGCCGCTCCTTCTCGTGGAGCCTACTGTCCTTCTCTTCTGGGACTTGGAAAGGTTTAGACTGCAGACCCAACCCAACTGAGCTCACCAGTTTGGTTTTGGAAGGAGCCTCGGACATGCCTTCATCCTGCTGTCGGGGGAAGGAATCATTGGAAATGGGCGACACTGGTGGTGTGGCGTTTATGGTCTCTAGAGCCACCTGCTGGACGGGAAGGGCTGTGGCAGCAGTGGCAGTGATACTGGTGACCTCCATCGGAACCGATGAGACGGTGGTGGTGGCAGCAGCAGGAATGTTGGAGGGAGGAGAGGAGCTGGGATTGTCCTGGAAAGGCTTAAGTCTTTCTATCAGATCAGTCTTGGTTCCTGACACTGGGAGGCCACGCAGCTTCAACTCCAGTTTTAGCTCTGCCACCTGGACAATAGAGACAGGAAGAGTGAGAGTAAGATGAAAAAAACTTTTACCACTCTCATATGTATTTGTTAGATATGACCATGAAGCCAGCTTGTGATTTATCCAAGCCAGAAGGAAACAGGAAAATCAGCTGTCTGTGCACAAAGTTTAAAAAGAAAACAAACATCTGCCATCCCTAAATTAAAGTTTGGACTTTTTTTGATTGGGACTGGGACTATTTGGAGAACAAGATGTCATCGATCATAGAAAATTAATAATCCAGCACAAAACCACAAATAAGTACACCTCATGTCAACAGAGCTAAAAGCTGTTCTTCCTCACAACACGAGCATCCCTTCGAACACGCTTAGTAGTTCATTCTTAATTGACGGAACCGGTAACAAAAGCCTAATCTTCCAATGATAGGGAGAGTGAAAAAACTAATTCCTGACTCTGTCCCCTTAATTGAATCTGTCCTATCACAGACTCAAACCTGTCAACTCCTTTCATGAAAATCTCTGTCAGGTAGTTTTTGCGTAATCCTGCTTCTTCGTTGGGGGTAAATGTGGCTAAAATAAGATACTGTTCTATGACATGTTTATTAGTTAGTTTTGGTAGTCCTGTTCAGACTTAATACTAGGCTAATCGGCTGCTGGCATTTAGACATCTAAGGCCTGGTTTGTAATTTTCTTTAAAACGTGTGGGTGTGTAAAATTCATCCAGTTATATTAAAGGTAACTATTATCAAGGCGGATACGTCTCAAAAATACAAAACATCCCACTTTCTTGGTTACTCTGCAAGTATTATAAATTAAATGTATTATTATTATTATTATTATTACCCTCTACAACATTATAGCTCATTCTGAATTTTAGTATTTCCTTAATCCAATTTAAGTTTAAGCAACAGAAATGTGAAGTTGCCTCCAAACAAAATGTATAGAGAAAGGTTTTTTATGAATCTTCACAAATGACTAGAACACTCCTTGTTCTTATATCTCTTTGAAGATATGTTTCTGTTGGCTCTGATATATCTTGATACGGTTCCATTGCAACAGCTGAGTCTCTTTATCCCACATTCATAACTTTAATTACTGAGCTGGCGAGTCATGCGGCTTTGAGTTTCGAGGGTGTGGAGTTTAGATGTAGAAACCATTGTCCAAATACCTTCATCTCCTCCAGGTTGGCAGGCAAGATTCCCGGCTTGCGGTTTGAGAGTGAGTGGTTTAGGCGAGCCGGAGCAGCCGGTGGCGGCGGTGGCGCAGTGGGTAAAGACACCATGATGGAAGTTGGCAGGCTACTGGTGCTGCTGCTCTGACCCTCTGCTACGGTTCTACAGTAAGAAGGGGACAAGAATAAAACGATATTTCAGGAAATTACACTACCTCTGTGCACCTCTAATAAATAAGAAACAAAAAACAAGAAGGAGATGGAACAAAGACGGGAGGTGGAAAAAATCATTGAGAGAGAGAAAGAGAAATACAAAAGATGGGAAACAAAGAGGAAATCTCATTATGAACCTCCATCCAGTGCCCAGAGCCTCCCATTACCACAGTTAGTCGACCACAGCACAACAAACAGTTCAAAGGGAACATGGCTATACCGCTGCTCTGAGTACATTCATGAAAAGAAGCGGTGAAACAACATCCTGGTAGTTATTAATATGATTGCATGCAGTGTTGTTATTGGAAACTAGCTAATGGTTATCTGGGTAGACAATCTGCCTTGTTTTCAGTTGTGTTTAGATAAAAGATTATGGAATCTTGGTAAACTAGTTCAGAGGAAAAAACGATATTGTTAAATATATGAAAAACTATAATTGTAGAACTCATTGTGACCCAGCAGGTAGAAATAAGGTCAAGCTATGAATCCACGTTTTATTGTGTACAATGGTTTATAAGCATACTTGAGTGGTGCTGGTAGTATAGTCTGGTAGTTGTAGTGCTGCTGCTGCTGGCTGAGGATCTGCAGCTGGAGGAACAGCTGCTGCTGCTGCAGGAGTCGAGCATAAGACGAGTCCATGGGGGCTTCGCTGGCCTCCTGCTTCTGGTCCGGAGGCACATACTGGTGATACTTCAGCTTCTTCACCCTCGACTTGGGCTCCTTGCCCTTCTTGCTGCGACTCTTCTCTGAGGGAGACCTATGCTGACTTTGCTGTAGTGATAAAACACACGGTTTGTCCAACGACATTCAATTATTATAGAAAGAGGGATTGTAAAACACCCTAAAACAATAGTTTGTACATAGATACGTAGCGCAGGATTTGTAATCATACAATTCTCAACAGAATATTTGTTTGGTCATTCTTGGACAGATTTTTGTAAGTTGTCTTAAGTGATATGACAGACTGTAGTTGATTTGAACAAACCACACTCAACGGCTCAGCATGTCTGCAGAGAGACAGAGACAAAGTATCTTGAGTGTCTTCGTTTAAGACCAAGGGTTAGTTAAATTCTTTGTTTCCAGTGTTCAATGAGTTCTTTCAGGCATATTCATCCCACTCTTTGATGATTTGATCTCGACTGTCATCAACCATGACTTTGGTAATCGCATATCAATCCCCTTCTAAGCTACAATAGTTTGCCTACATGAGCGTTATATAGACAGATGGAAACAAGAACCCGCTCCTCAACCACATACAACATCATGTCATCCTGCTGCACGAGATAGTGGTTCACATCGGCCACTGCAACAGCAGTACACTGGTACTGGTACTGGTACTGGTACACTGGTACCTATAATAGCATGACCCAGTCAAAATGATTGCCATTCTGGATGGAATTTGACAACCTGCCCTGGTTCTGGCATGAACAAAGATGAACCAGTGTATCCAGTGGGCACCTGTGGGATTGGTTGAGCGAGAGACTGAACATCATCCCTTGACTGACAGCAACTCTGACCTCTCTAACTGAAGAATCGAGCACCGTCCCACAGGGTGACATGATCCGGAGGTTGTGCCAGTGCAGGAAGAGGAGGATTAGTGCGGTCATAAAGCTGATGGGGGACACACTAATCACTGATAGTTTGAATGAATTATTTCACTTTTCACCCTCCTGTCCTCTGGAAGGCACTATACTTACTGTAGGTCTACTAGAACCGGCACTTCCAGACTGCTTTGCAGCTTTTACCCCTGTGCCAACAAGGACCTGTGCTCTGTTTAAACAATGAGACTGTGATTGTGGGGAGTGTGCAATAGTTTGACTCAGTGCTTAGTGCACTAGTCATATCCCTGAAAAGTCTAGGATATTATGGAATAGTCACTGCTGCATCGGCTCTTGTAGCTTTTTCGTGTTAACGTGATGAAAATGGATCATTTTCAAATTTTAGACCTTTGATAGACCTTAGCGCAGAAGAACTTGATTGATTTGGGAATGGTTTGTTGTATACATTTATCAGTAAGGGGAGCTTCATCTCGTTTTTCGAGCCATAATTCTTAACCATGGTTCTGACTTAATCCATATTTGGTGCACATGAATGGACTCCAGTATATATCTTTCTTATATATATCACATTATACTCGAACAGTTCATATTTTAATCACTAGGGGGAACTCTTTTAGGAAGATCACTCTTTCGGATATAACTTCACATTTATTTAAAGAGTTCAATCAGGCATCAATGCAAGGGGATTGGGTTTTCAGGGATACACTCATGCTGTAGGGACGACAGCGTAGGCCTAGTTATTAATATTCTTTTACTGCATGTTCTGTGTAAAAACCTGTTAACATTATTACTTTATTTTGAAGTTTAAGGCACTGAAATTGTTGTACATTTGATCTATGACAATGAAGCAAGTAGTTTATTTTGTTATGTCTTTTGCTACTTTTACTTTTAAATGAAAAAAATCATTTAAAGTTAATTAAGAACAAAATCCAGGCTGCTATTTTCATACGTGCAAAAATACCCAAGCAAATTTGCAAGTAATCCCGGTGGTTCATTTTTAAAGCTCTTGAGTATATTTAGAGTTGGCAGAGAAGTCTTACTTTGACCAGAGTTGGGCCTGGTTTTGAGAAAGCAGCTGTGGTGATCAGCGGCACAGTAGTGACAGCTGGGCGACTGACAGGCTGTTCACTGATAGAGATGACTTTCACCAAGTCTGTTGGTGCTTTTGTAACAACAGGGAAAGCCTAGAGAAGAATAAAAGAAAGTTAATTATAAATGCAAAGAAAACACTTTAATTATAACCGATTCAATTGAAAGGAACATTTAGGAAAATAGTAGAGTACTGGAGCAGGTACACACAAAGACCAGGGTCTTAGAGACGGTATCTGACCTGCAGCATCGTGGCCGGCACAGTTAGTGGAGCAGGAGTTGGAGAGGGTGTCTCAGGCATTTTGCTCTCTGCTGGAGATGGGATAGAACTCTGAGACTCCTGGCTGGCGGGCTGCTCTGGGGACAGGGCATCACTGCTGTCTTCATCCAACACTTTAGGATAATTCACCTGGCCTACTGAGAGAAATTGAATTCAACAGATTACAGACCCCCTTATTTATTGTCAGTAATATAGAGCTTTTATGATCGCTCCTCTCTGCACGGTCCATCAAACAGAAACCACCCAACCAAAGGAAGAGTCCATTCGGGAAAAAATTCTATAAAAGCACAGGTTCACTATTTTATAATCACACACTCTCACCGATGATGGCCTGTTTAAGTGTGGAATCCACAGGCAGAATGTTCTTCTCCACCAGCTCCATTGGTCCTGGTCTCTGGGCGATCATCTCGTTCAGGTTGTCGGCCAGTCGGGCCCTCTTGAGCCTCATCTGGGTGGCCTGTAGTGATGGTTCTGCTCCTGTCTCTGAGAAACAGAGACCGTCATAAATGAAGATTGTATCAATCATAGCAAACCCTATTATATCCACTCTTGGAGTTTTTATTTTTATTTTTCAGAAAACTGTTTGTGGTGTTGATTTGTATCATCTGTAGATGTGTGAGCATTTTTGATGGGAGTCAAACGATCATGGCCAAAATGATCATCACGATTATTTGGATAAATTGAGATGACATCATTTATGACATGTATTAATTGGCCTAAAGAACTGTCCAGCTCATGTACGGCTCATTTGACCTGCTTGACTCTGGCTCATAGCAAATCAACAGCTGCAAGACCACTCTACATCTCTGGTGTCTATTGGACATACTTTTTTCATTAAATTGTGTGACTGCATTAATGATTTCAGCATCTTTGTGCGCGGGATGGATGCAGTCATGCGCTGTTTTGGGGTTGCTGTAATCGAAGGTTCATGTTTGCCACAGCGTTGGTGTCTTTTCAAGTGGTTGAGCAAGTTTGTTGACGCAGACACAACCCTCAAAAACACTCTTTGCATATGATTTGTTCTCGGTTAACATAATTTGCGCTGAATCCATAACACACATCCGAACAATGGAAGGTTGATCCCGTTCGAGAGATAGGCTCTCTGTCCCCTGCTGCTCACGACATCTAGTTTTCCTTTTGACCGTCTTACCTACCTGTTGTAACTTAGCGATACCTGTTTTATGTAAAAGTTACTCGTCAAGACAGTATAGAGGAGATGTTTGCACAGTGTGGTGCAAAGTTCAGCTGTGATTGGTTAGGAAGGAGATTATGGACAGTTGTATGGATGGAGCATTTTAAACCTCAATATCACTCACTCATCTTGATTTAATAATGGGAAGCCATTATCATGATAGAAAGTAACTTTTTATAAATTGTGCAGACCAATGCTAAGGTCAAACCTACTCAAATGTTTCACCAGAAGATCCACGGTGAATACTGTTGCAGTGTGTGTAAGTTTAAGAAGTGAGAAAAAGAGATTCACCAGTACCCTGCAGGATATGCATCCGGACCAGCTCTGCTCTCTCAGGACGGCTGCGAATCTTGTGCTTAAGGAAATTCTCAGTCTGAAGAAAAAGACAGACAAAGAACTGTAAGTAAATCATGACTAGTTCTTATCTGCGGAGTTGAATAATACAACAGTTAAGGAAATCATCTCTTCTGCTTCTCAAATCCACAATTAACACTTCATTTCCAAGCTGGGCGTCTCACCCTGGCTCTCTCCAAACTGCGGATCTGCCCATGGAAAGCTGCCGGGCTCTTCAGAGCTGCAACACAGAGAATTATAAATTGTGAAATCTGGACAAATTATTTGGCTTTTAAAAAAAACAAAAGACGTTTGAATTTTTTATACCAGCTACTGAGGCGAAAGCTTACTTAAAGCACACAAACCACATTCTTTTTTCGGTGAGTGATGGGCAAGAAGCAGTGCAGATACTTACGTGGCATAATACCCTGATCCACCAGCTGCTCCCGAGTTCGCCTTTGCTGAAGCCTCAGCTGCAGGACTGAAAATGGAACTAAGATGTTATTAATGAAAAACAGCATTTTTTTATTATAATGTTAATTAGAGAAAATATAGAAAAACACATGAGATGAAATCAGAAAGAGGAACAAACAGATGAGGTAGTCCACAAAATAAATGGGGAAATAACATCTGGAAGAAATGGGCTTTAACAGAAAGGTTATGAAACAACTCAGTGCTGCATTTGGTTCAGTTGACCACAAAATATTACTGGACAGGTTGGGCAACTGGTAGGTCCATCACAGTATTAAACTGGGTTGAGTTCTGCTTACTGGAAAATAACTAATTACAGTCTAAATATAATTATACATCTTTGAAACCAAACATGATATACGGTGTTACCCAATACTCAAAACTGGGGCCTCTTCAGTTCAACATATGTTAACATCGTTGTACAGATGACACACAACTTTACATATCCTTATCACCAGGGGACTATTATCCCATACAGGATCGGGGCATTGTGCACAGACTAAAGATCAGATGTGTCAGAAGAAGAACAAGATATCTCTCAGCTCCACAGGGTTACGTTAAAGACCAATAAACCTGGTTAGAAATCAGGTTGTAGTCATTAGACCCGAATCATATCAGCCATATTAAAACTATCACAACATCAGCCTCCTCTCATCCTAGGAACATACAGAGGATGTAACGACTAATGTCTTAGCAGGATTTATAAAAACTTGCCCGTGCATTTATAGTAGTCGGCTTGACTACTATAATGACGGGTTTCAAGTCCATCCAAATTTCAGAAAGCTGCTGCTTGAGTCCACACTAAGACAGAGGAACATTCCAATCCAGTTCTCAGATCTTTACACGGGCTTTCTGTCTTGTACTGTTGGTTTACGAAACACTGAATGGTTTATGGCCAAAACATATTTCTGATCTGCTGCTCTGATATGAACCATCCAGACCCCTCAGGTCGTCAGAAGCAGGTCTACTTTCTGTCCCTAATGTCAAAACTAAACATGGATAAGCAGCGCTACATTTTTAGACCTCACATACTTGGAACAAACTCCCAGATAAATTAAGGTTTGCTACGTCTCTCCGTTCATTAAAATCAAGGCTGAAGACAATTTCTATTTGCCACTGTCTTTTATTCAATCAGTAAATTACTCACATCTTTTACATCCTAACTTTCAATCTTGCATATTTCTTATATCTTTTATTTTAGTTGAAATCCCTCTAATTTACGACAGCTGATAATCTATGACAGCTGATAATGTTTTATTTGTTGCTTTAATGCTTGTTTTATTGACTTGCTGATTTTTTTTACAATACTTAACTGAATCACCCTTTTCATAAATTGTTCTCTACAATGAAACCTTTCTTGCCAAGCCAAGCTAGTGTGGTGACAATATTCAAGCTGTTTCTATGATGACATAAAATCCCTGCAGTGGAAACTTCAGCCTGAAAAAGTTGATCCTGAACTTCTATCCCTGGAACTCGCACAATTCAGCCCTTAGGAGTTGTTTAAGGACACGATAGGGTTTCATTATGTTGCCCCACTAAGCCTATGCCTGGACCGCTACAACCCCAAAACAAAGAATGAATGAGAAGGAAAATCAGGAGAGACGAAGATGGACTCAATGCCACAACATTAGATATGGTTTCATCATCATTCACACCTTGTCATTATTCTATCCTCTTGAAGTTTAGGTAGTGATTATTGAGCTGGCGTCTCCACTAAACCGTGTTTTATTAACCCTGATTACTTCCAGATATCCTACACATGAGGCCAAACATGAGCTCACTTGGTGTGAGCAATAAACATGGCAATTACAGCAAAAGAGAGTACCGCTCACCTGCTCTGAACCCAGAGCAGCGCTCACTAAGTTTCTCCACCTCCAGAGAAACAAACATGGCATTACACTCAGTCCTGGCATGTTGAGCAGACCAAATCACAACTCAGGGATTAAGAGCCCTTCTATTAAAGACCAAAAATGTAGCATATAGTCATACCGCTGGCTGCAGCGCAACAGGAACGACCCATCGTGTTGCAAGGCCTCTAAGAATTACAGGAGAGCATCATGGGTCCGTCCGTTTTTCATCTATCCCTCCTTGGCCGGGCCACAACCCTCTCTTCCCTTAGCCGGCTTGGAATGGGTAATCACAACATGGCCTCATGCGGAGGATTTCACTAATTCCTCTTAACCACGGACTAACAGGCATGACAGTAGCGATGGCATCTTCCGGCCGAAAAAATAACCCTGTACCTTTAACAGAAGTGCTACAATCACAAGGAGGAAATGCATATTTGAATGTAATCAAGACTGGATATATGGACAGGATATATACGTCTTCACTCACAGGAAGGGTCACAACCTACAGGATAACATCTGGCGAGCAACTCACCTCTTTTGCCTCTCATTTCTTAGGCATACATGCTGAGGTGAAAAACAGGAACAAAGAGCAAATGTTTTCCCAGGCCTAGACTACAAATTACAAAACCTACATGCAAAACGGTCAAACATCAAGATACCATCATTTTTAGCACGATTTAGCTGGGAATACTGCCACTTACATTTAAACCAAAGCTGTGGTGAAACAGCAGAAATCTACTCCTGCTCCCAAAGGTATATTGCAAGGCTTGTTGAAAAGGAACTACAGATCAAAGAATGAAAGAAACAATTCCTACTCCGACTACACTCAGTAAATACTTCAGGGAAGGTTCACAGATTTATTTAAGGTGACATACACCGACTACCAGTAAGTGGCATTCTCCTAAACTCTTTCGGGAAATCCTGCACAGTCTAACAAACCCATGTTGACCTGTGACCTGAGCTGGCTGAGGAAAGAAAAAAATGTGGACTATACGACTGAGATGTTTACGCACACAGGGAGAGACGCACACACACACGTTACTGTTTCTATGAGTCAGCAGGTCAGGTCACAGTTTTGACAAACACAGCAAAACATGTGATGGAAAATTCAGTGGTGAAAAGGACAATAAGACAGAATTAAAGGAATAACTCAACAGTTTTGGAAATACACTTATCTGTTTTTGGTCTGGAGTTAGATAAGATGAGTGATTTCTTCCATAACTGCCTGTTCAATATGAGGTTGGAGCCAGCAATAGGTAAGCCTATGTAAGTATGCAGTAGATTTGATGTTTTACACTGAAAGTATGATTCCCATAATTTAAGACTACTAGCTAGAGGATACAATAGAAAAGCAATGACCGGGCGGCCAAAAAAATGTACCCGAACGCAGGGTTCATGTGGGTGAATGCTGGCTTGTGTTGAAAAGTGCTTTAATTGGTCAAGTACAATCAATTAAGCTAAAAGGTTTAAGCTAAAGGTTTGCATTGTATTGGTTGGGAAAAAGCAGACGTAAAGACTGTAAATGGACGGAAACAACCAGCCAGGCTCTGACCACAAGTTCACATGACAACCTTAAATAAACTTAAATCTAATCTCAGAAAACACATTTGGAATTGGTTTGGGGTACATATGACCATGTTATTTCAGCAGTGCATAAAAATATTAATTTTTAGAAACACTTAATTACTCTCTTGGCAGGCTTTGTTTGAATATCAATAATCTTTCTGATACAGAACAGATTCTCATTCCCTGTCACAGAAAAGCTGCTGCATTAAGCTAGACGTCACATTCTGCTGACACAGCAGCTCCTCCTCACCCTCTCCAGAATGTCTAAGCTCCGACATCCTTCTCCCCCAAAAAATGAAGCGGTCTGAGACACTCGCGCCTGTCAGGATGGTAGACGCATTAACACCTGCATCTCAAAACCAATATTAGAGAGGGCTTTGCGGTTGGCTCACAGGGTGGAAAATATTAGGCGTGCCTTCTCACTGGAGGGGAAATGACCAAAGCCAGGGATGATGACAGGGAGCTACGACTGTTGACATTCCACAAACGTTTTTCCACCGGCAACAAATTTCACAGCAATCTCCTGCACACAACAGTAGCCAACACGCACAATGGCACAAAACCACAGCACCAGCTCCTACACTCATCTGAAATATGTAAATCCAGGCCTGCGTTTCTTAACTGAATCTGAAAACTACAATCTTTCTAAACATGGTGATCAACTTTGCACTGGCTGAACTCTCCACACCTTCCAACCAGTTTAATATTAATAATAATCTTTTGGACTTAGAAATGGTTTCAGGGTGTTCAACATAAAAGGAATGTATGGCAATCAGCTGTTACATTATAACCTTTTGTGCAGCTCACCCAGCCCAGTAACGCACTGTGTGTTCTGACACATTTCTATCAGAACCTACAAAAACTTTTTGAGCTATCTGTACTTCATAAGCTTTACTGTGACATCAGACGACACAGACTAATCTTCGCTCTCGACATGCGTCAACAAGCTGGGCATCCATGATCCATACCATACGTACCACCATCTTAAAGTCATAAAGATTATCAGCTGTTCATTTTGAAAGCTGATTAATGTGGAACTTACTTTCGGTTAATGTATTTATCTTTGTGCATTCCTTCAGGGACTCATTTGCACTGAGTCATCCATATTGGACTCATGTCTCAAATAGTCAAATATGTTCCTCACACACCCTTAGTTCCTTTATTTTATTTTCTCTAAAAAGTTTATAGTGTCTTTGGTCTTTTTTGTAAACTTGCTAACTCATTTGTGTTGGGTTTGCTCCTTTAATACAGAGCAATAACATTTTTTCTCAACACCACCTTTGTTTATTTACACTGAACTGAATTTTGAGAAAATAGCAAAAATGTGGTTCTTTGGACCAAAGGTCTCTAAACCCAGAACTACCATAAATACATTTATAGTACAATTTTTTTTGTTTTGAGTCTGAAGGTCTAACCTTGAACCTACTTGTGTAACCACAGAAAGAACTAAAATGAATTCATAAAAGTTCAAGTAAGTAATATGAATATCATTTTTTGGTAACTTTAATCATGATCGCCTCTTAAATGCATCTCCTGAGACAGACAAATGCCAGAACAGCAACAGCGCCTCACCATTTTTGCGTTCAGTGAGTGGAAGTATGGTCTTTGTGGGCTGCAGCGTCAGCTCCTCCATCTCGTGGGTCACCGCCTCGCTCTGGGGACTGGGCAGCAGCAGACTCAACATCTCACAGTCACCATCTACTCCAAGGTGTCCCTGAGAGGCCTGGGGCTCCATCCTGCCTCGAGAGGCGATTAGGGCAGTCCCGGGTGAGCGGCACCTTCCCTTTGGTTGAGTCCTGCTGCTACCTGAGTGGAAAAAAGAAACAAGCAGAGAGAACGAGAGGTTAGCCATGTTAGCTAGTAAAGCTCTTCCACAGAAGCAATACGTCAAGAAGACTTTGTGGGCTCCACTAGAACTTCAGTGAGTCAGAGTAATAATCATCCTCCATGTTGGTATGACGACTTCAACCAACTGTTGAAATTCATAGGGTGGCATTTCATTTTTGCCATCTGGAAGAGCTCAGTCGCAGCTCAAATTATTCATTAAACCAGCCAAGTTGGTTATTATGCTGAATATTCACCTCAAACCGCTGCTCATGAGAAACAACGCCAGTTTTTGGATGAATGTTCTCTCTGTTAAGACAGCCTTCATAATCTTGACTATGACATCACTGTGGCAGTCTTAAGAACAGGGAGCAGAAACGTTTTGGGGAGCAAAACAAACAGTTTTGTATCCATGGCGTCCCCTCAGGCTCCTAACCAGTGGATGATTGACTGCTCAGACTTCATACGAATGCCATTCATTACTCTCCAGCAGCATCCATGCACGACCTCAGCACTCTTTACTCATCGTCTTGATGTGTTTGCCTGAGAACCGCTATGTTCTTACAGCAGCTTTTATGTCTCCCTGTGGGCTCTTAAAGAACATCAAGCATAAGACGGCTCAGGGAGGATGTCTGAATGTTGTCCATTCAGATGGCTGAATACTGATGTCATGTTTCAACATCTTTTCTTTGACTTTTTAATATTGCATCATAATCTAATAAGAATTCTTATTCCCCATATCATAAACTAGGTAAGCCTATGCTGTCGTCCCCAGCAGCTATATATCAAAGAAAAGCACCCAATCCCCTGCGTAGTACAAGCAATCCCCATGATTAAACTTCTCTATTTAAATGTGAATTCAGTCTCCATAGTAAGTAAAATATGAACAATTGTGCAAAATATGAAATATGTGAGACAGATATCCTCAAGTTAAAATAGAATTTAGCAATCATTTTTAATCCGCCCAGGGAAATTCATGCATTCCAGCAGCTCCAACATTTATAAAGGGATGGTAGAACACAAAAATAGGATGGAACAGAAAATATGTACGATGCATATGCACATTAGAGAAATTTTTAAAGACATCTATAAACATGTACCAACGTATAACTGAATGTACAATCAAATAAGATAAATGTGTAAATATGGGGAAAAGAGTTGATTAATAGGGAACAAACTTGGACCAAATCGGACCAATGGTCGGCAAATTCTTATAGATGTCATGTATAAGAGGAGCAACGGTTGTCTTGACATGCTAAGTGAGCAGGACTCTGTTACAGACTCTCCATGACACTGGTAGCATCAGTCATGTTCTACACTGTGGCCTGCTGGGGTGGAGGACACACAGAAAGGGACAGGAAGAGACTCAACATGCTGGTGAGGAGGACCAGCTCTGTCTCCACTAGAATGTGCTGGGCTTGAGCTGCTCTTTCAGAGGCAGTCTGATACACCCACAGTTGGTCCTTTGAGCCAGCATGCAGTGTTTAACAGCTCACTGTGAAACTGTATTATGTCTGGTACTTTAGAACTCTACAACCACCCATATACCTCGCCCACTACACACTATGTGTGTATCTGCCAAATACAGTACTACATAGTACTACTTAGTGGACTGGACTTCTCTATAATGTACTCTGTTCTTGGAGATAGGACTAATCTTTGCGTGTCGCCACTGTCACTTTACTAATGTTGGAGCGGCTGTAACGACCAAATTTCCTTTTGTGGGGATTAATAAAGTTTCTATCTATTCTGTTTCCTCTTCCAGTGTTTATGTCAATAATTAACTTCTTACAATGCAAATTTACGAGGCATATATGGAAACCCAACTAAAACTTTTACAAAAAAAACCCCCCAAGGAAGCACTTGAGATTAAAAAATAAGGATATAGACAGTACTGATCTGACTCGAGGTGTGTTTGAATATAAGCAGATAAATGATTAATACAACTTATTTATGATTCCTGAATGAAACTAGCAGAGACTCAAGGCTCCATTCAGGCCTGAAAACTGATGTTCAAAGGTTGCTAAGAAAACCTGCCGTGGTCTCTGTGACAATGGAGGCGGACCCTCTCTGTAGAGACACTTGTAACTCTCCCTGTTCATGTCTGAAGAGCAGCATCAGACTGAGGCCTGAATGAGAGACAGACAGGGTGCCAAATAAATTACTTGAACAGAGAAGCTTTCGGGGTTGGCTAGGAAAACTCTCTGCGCAGATAAACTTCTCATTCTACATATACTTTGTTTAAGATACTTGTTTATGTAGGTTTCAAAGTGAAAACAGCATCACTTATGTCTAAGTTTTCTGTTTGAACATGATGTCAGACGCAGTTTTAGAACATTCTTATTGAAGCTATACAGCACTCTTTCTGTGAGTGAGTATACGTCTTGTGTGGATTAATACTGATTCCTTTCAGGTTTAAGAAAAAATGAGAGACACTATAGAAGGAGGAGGAAATACGTGTTAGCCGTATTCCACAAGTTGCAGCATAACATGCTGTGAGTTTTTGTGTCGGTAGGAGAAAATTACTTTCACTGCTGATGAAGGATTGTACGTTAAACATTGAGTCTGCCTCAGCAGAATCAAAGATGGGATCCAGATGACAACAAATGACAACAGGTTCCATGTGTTTCATCAAAGGGTAACGCAGACATGCTGAAAACACACACGTAAAAACATTGCTTGAGTCAAAGGTCAAGTAAAAAAAAAGGGTGAGAGAGAATGATGATGAAAATCTTTGGGTTGCCCATGGGTTTTTCACATGACCAGTCAGTTCAGTAAAATATTAATATTTTTACTATATATATTATATACTTATTATTAACTTTTCCCTGTCTGCTTTCTTGATAAACATGATGCCAACAACGTGTAATCTAATGTGAAGACCATGTCACAAAGAAAAGTGAACAAGGAAAATTGTCACAATGTAGAATAGTTACGCAGACATGACCGTCTGATAGAAGTCATTACTATTATGTAACTATTACTCCAGCTAATGAGGAAGACAGTTCTTCTCTGTTATTATTTTACAATGGAAAAACACAAATCAGAAATAACATTAAAACTAGAGATGCATCGATTGCAATTTTCTTGGCTGATCACCGATTTTTATAAAGTTTGACCAGCCGATACAGATTTTGGCCGATTCCGATTTTTTTTTTCTTTGAAGTTCAAAAATCATAATGATTGATGTATTTTAAGTGTCCTTATTTTGAAGGAATACAGTGGAAGTAACAAGGCTGTTCTGCCTTGTGTTATGTGTCTGTATTCTGACCTGTTGTTATTTATATCCGTGCGTATAGCTGTGCCTTTCTTAAACAAATTGTATGACATTTCGAAGTGAAAACAAAACTTTATAAGCGTTGTTCCGTCCATTATATCTTTTATGTTGGCTTTGTTCAGTGACTCCAGGGCTTGTGGCTGGCTTTAAGCTCCCCCTAGCTTTAGCCACTCTGCTAACGCAAGCTTCTTAACTTGTTCTGATCCCCGGGGTAATTAAATGTAAAATGTGTGATTTAGTTTGTTTTGCCTAACGTTTTCGGGGTTGTTCCTCAACAACTTATTTTGTATTTATTGGTGTTATAAATTGCAAACATTGTGTTTTTCTGGTTTACTTGTGAGATGTTTGTTCCTTTCTACATAGCACAAACCGTACATTTTCACTGTATTGTTGAAGCTGCAATTGCACGTACTTTCATTGCATTACTGCTTTTGAACTATTGAAACTATTACTATTTTTTGCAAGCTATACTATGCAATACTATGCAAATGTTTATCGATATAGTGGCTCCACAACCAATCAGGAAAGCCGTGACAAATTCTGCTTTTATTTCTCAGAAGAACCCCTTACAGTTGACTTTAATTCTTCTGGATTAAACATCAACACACTGAAGGGACTTCAGTATAGTGCAACTTGAAAAAGATGGCAGCAGCTACATTTCAGGCATGCATGCGAACCGTGTAGGCCAATAAGTATTCCAAGACTCTTTAAAACTGAATTTTCACAATAAAAGCCTTGTCAGGGAATTAAGAGTTTCTGCTTAAAAATATGTCAAAGGAATTTACTGTATTCATTGTTTATTGCAGTAACTTACACTGAGTATACAGGATCAGTTTTAATAGAGGATTTGTATATAGTGTTCTAACTTGTGTCATAATGTTGGACGGCATAACCTGAAAGGACTCATTAATGTTGAACGTTGTCATTAGTGGATGTTGGTGGTAGAGGTTATGCCACAAAACTCTCAGCATAATAGGTAGAATACAGGGAGGCAACACCCTGTGGCGATGAGCTAATCGGTTGTTCACTGAAACCTGACAAAAGACAGTTGACTTGGTAAAACCATAAAACTGCCCAATCTTTGTCATCAATTGTAAATTTTACCACACAATCCTTGGTTTTCACACACACACACACACACACACACACACACACACACACAGACACACAGACACACACACACACACACACTAATAATAATGACAGCATGAAATAACTATAAAGTTGAAAGCTCCTATCCAAACCACAAACAGTGCCGGGGGTCTGGTTTCTGTTGAAGGACATAAACATACCATGAGCAAAGTATGAACAAAGAACATTTGGCTGCACAACTGTTTAAATACAATATACCTACTACCAAGCAGTAAATCAAAGCAAAACTGGGAATATGAAAATAGAAAGACCCGCTGTTTGAATCTGAAAGGGTACAGGAAAGGCAGAGAAAAACAGCATAGCTGATTCTTATATCATGACCAAACTCTAGTGTGTTCTACTGTGTAATATGGCTACACATAGAAATAAAAGCTTTTATGGTTTCTAACTAAACCTCATATCACCTAGCCCTTTAAACATTTACATTGCATACACAAACACACTCAGCATGTAAGCCACACTCTTAAAACCTATGTTTGCGTATGCAGTTTCAGATCTTTAAATAGACCAAATCTCGTCCAACAAAAACTTATCCAGATAAAACGAGATGATGTCATCACTTTTGGCTCTCACCAGATGTTCTGCTCAGTTCCCACAGCCACACACACAAACACACACACACAGACACACACAAACACGCACGCACGCACACACGTATTGTCATTTCCTTCCTGGCTGTGTGTGGACTATGCTGTAAACCTCTCCTAAAACGAGTAAAAAGGACTGGACAAACAAAGCATTGTCTCAATGACTGGAAGTGTTAGACCATGAGAGGGTCACATCTAATACAAGAGGGTCGGTTACGGCAGCTAATTCAAAAGAGAGTGCTCTCTGTAATGAATAATAATAAAGGTTGGTTAGTTGAGTAGTTTCTGATGTTTTAAAGCCTGAGTTTAGTGCCTTGCACACCTCTCTGTGGGTGGATAACGTCAGCATTTCAGTACTAAAAACTCTGTACAGTCTAATGTGCGTCAATGACTTTAAGAAGGATGTGTAATATCAGTAGCATTACAGAAAAAAAATCAGCCCAAAGTCTAAGCAAACAAAGCACTAGGCCAGTGATGCATATAATAATAATAATAATAATAATAATAATAATAATAATAACAGAATTGAACTTATATATTCCCTTTAAATGATATAATTGTCTGATGGCAATTATTTAAGTTAACTGCAATTATTCAGCATTAGCAACAGCCGGATGAAATAGAAATGTCACACTGTTATCACTATTTTCGGATCGTTTTCCACCATTTTATGTTTGCTGCTAATTAATGACATCATCCGAATGGTTGCACTTATTCTGCTATGAGTTTGGACTAAATTGTTTTTTAGTAACTCCAACGGTTTCTCTCTAAAGGAGCTAAAATGTTTCAATGCGCATCTATCCAGGTAAACATCAATGATCATTCAGTTATGAAGCCCCACACTAGACAAGTGGGCAGATTTGGGTTTTAAGACCCATTTGAAAGGAGAGTCAAGTATTGATACCTTGTTGTTTTCTTTTACCAAAAGGTAGCTGTAACTTTCTCTACAAGAC